>ML404177.1:2501-84311 GCA_005239525.1 Nicotiana knightiana | reverse complement strand
ATATATATATATATATATATATATATATATATATATATATTTATATATATATATATATATATATATAATTGCATTAACACTTACTCAAAAAAGAATATATTTAAAAGAATTTCATAACTTTCTTATTCAATCATCTCCTTCCATCCAGTCCCAATCAGTATCATCAAACCCATCCTCCTCTTCCGATTCTATAATCATATCATGTGAATGTTGTGCATTAATTGGAATATTAACAATATCAACGGGTACATATTATCTTGACCATCTAACGTCAACATCAAGTAATCTAGTGGAGGGATCAATGTCATTATTAGGTTCCTTCCAATATGCGTCCCCAATATTTGGACAATTCTCTTCATCTAGATCATACAAATCAATAGGTACTTTATTCCTTGCATAATAAACATCTTTTTCAATTGGATCCTCCACATAAAAAACTTGATAAACTTGTGATGCCAACTCAAAAGGGTCATATGTACTGCATAATGTATTGAAGTACACCCGAGTTAACCCATAATCATCTATTTCATTACGAAACCAATCACATCTAAATAGTACAATACTAAAACAACCCCAATAATCAACCTCAATGATATCTTGAATAGCTCCATAATAGATAATATCACCATCGATGGGATTTTGGTCCCTAGCACTAGCAAAACTATCAGTTGTTGCCGATAAAGTCACTCCATTATTTTGAGTCTTGCATCGGGAATCCCATTCTTTGGTATGAAATCGGTATCCATTAATAAAATATGCAGTATATCTTTTGGCCACCATATTGGGTCCTTTGGCTAGCCATCGTAAATAATCTGGCACTATAATATTTTTAACTTTCTTAAACCAATTACTGAATTCCCGACTATGATTCCTCGCTCTTTCCTATGCATTTGATCTACTGTGATTAACAACTAAATTCTTATGTTCCATGCAATCATGAATATTTCAAGTTTAATCATATAATAAACAAATATAAAATATAAATAAACTTTATATAAAATTTATCTTACTCGATAAACTTTTCCATTTTGCTCATCTCTAGTATTGAACAGTACAATTCGATGTGCTTCAACAATTAACTGTGAATCCATGTGAAAAGTATTTTTTTTCTTACTTCCAATTGGATGGCTTATATTAGGGAATAAAGGTGACAAATTTTGATAGCAATCATCATCCACAGTTTGGTACCTACTGAATTTTGTCTTCATGCCATCATGTAGGTATCTTGAACAAAAAATCAAGCACTCATCAGCCAAAAAACCCTCTGCTATTGACGCTTCTGGACAAGATCAATTGCGTACAAACGCCTTGTACTTACATAGGTTTCTCTCAATAGGATACATCCAACGAAGATGAGACGGACCCCCAAGCTTAATTTCATTCACCAAATGAACAGACAAATGTGGCATTATGTCAAAATATGTTGGATGGAAAAAATTTTCAAGCTCACATTTTATTTCAACAATTTCAGACTGCATTTTTTCAAGATCTCTTTTTCTTATGACCTTACTACATATAGCTCTAAAGAAATTTCCCAACCTAATCAAGGCCAATGAAACATTTTTGGGCAACACTTTTCTAACAGCAACCTGGAGCAAGTAATGCATCATAAAGTGCGCGTCATGACTCTTGTACCCTGATATTTTCATCTTCTTCACATGCACGCGTTCTGAAATATTGGAAGCACACCCTTTTGGTAATATAGCATTTTTCATGACAGTACAAAACAAACTTTTCTCTTTTGGTTTCATGTAGAAACAAGATTTAGCCAAACTTATAGTTCCATCATTATTTGTTTTTGGCTGTATCTCCTTTCGTATCCCCATTTCTTGCAAGTCATAGCGAGAATTTTCATGGTCCTTTGACTTTCCATCCATTTCCAATAAAGTCTCGAGAAAACTATCATATATGTTTTTCTCAACGTGCATCACATCAAGATTGTGCCTCAATTTGTTATGCACCCAATATGGCAATTCAAAAAAAATGAATCTTTTTTCCCACGGACCCTTAGCATTCCGACGCCTTTTTTTAGTTCCCTTTCCAAAGATATTGTTGAATTCAATCAGCTCTTCAAACACTTCCTCACCCGACAAAGGAGAAGGTGGAAGTTTGTGCTCCTCTTTACCGTCAAATGACTTCTTATCTCTTCGGAATGGATGATCAAGAGGCAAAAATTTTCGATGACCCAAGTAACACATCTTGTGACTATGTTTGAGATATTGGGAGCATGTGTCATAATTTCAAGTGGAGCATGCCAATTTTCCCTTAGTGCTCCATCCTGAAAGCATAGCTAATACTGGAAAATCACTGACTGTCCATAATAAGGCAGCATGCATTCGGAAAGTTTGGTTGGTTACCGCATCAAATGTGTCTATCCCCGTTTCCCATAGTTCCTTCAATTCTTCAATTAATGGTTTTAGGTACACGTCTATATCATTTCTCGGAGACGATGGACCTGGAATGATCATAGACAACATTATATACTCTGGCTTCATGCAAATCCACGGTGATAAATTATAGTTCATTAACATAACAAGCCACGTGCTATGAGAAACGCTCATCGTCCGAAACGGGTTGAATCATCACTTGAAAGACCCAATCTAACATTACGAGGATCGCTAGAGAAATCTGGGTGCAAAGAATCAAAATCCTTCCAAGCTTCCCATCAGCATGATGTCTTATATTCCCATCATTGAGTCGTTCATTAGCATGCCATGTCATCGTAGCATCCATTTCAGGACACATGAATATCCTCTGAAGCCTAGGCTTTAAAGGAAAGTACCTTAAAATATTTTTAGGGATTTTAGAGCTTGAATTAGTCAAAGGACCAGCATTCTTCCATCTTGCAGACCCACAAATAGAGCAATTATCGGCCTTCTCATTTTCTTTCCAAAATAACATGCAATCATTAGGGCATGCATGTATTTTTTCATAATGAAGACCCAAATCTTTTATCATGTTTTTAGCCTTGTTGAAAGATTCTGGTACATGATCAAAGGGAAATGTTTCANCACACCCCAGATATAACTCTTGTTTTCCTTCCTCTAGTAATTTGAAAATTTTCCTTGCTTCTTCAGATTGTCTTTCCCCAGCTCCTTCTTCATCCCCTGCCTGACCCCTTATATTTCTAAATGTATCTTGAAGCATTCCATCAATATCGTCACGCATGTTAGAACCTTCATCAGCATTGCTTGGAGAAGGTGTATTTCTCGAGGAAAATCCCTCCCCATGGAAAACCCATTTGGTATAACCATCAACAAACCCATGAACAACCAAATGATCCTCCACCACATTTCTATAATACCAATAGCGATTAATGCACTTTTTGCAAGGGCATAATATTTTATTTCCTTGGGCGGCTCATTCAAATGACTTATCAAGAAAATTATTCACTCTACCTATATAGTCATCCGTCCATTTAAGGAGATTCATCCAACTTTTATCACCATAATCCATGGATATCCTATATAATATATTCAAATCGCCGAAATTAGTATTCAAGGTAAGAAAGGTCAGATTAGCATAAATTTGTGAATGATACATTTGGCATTAAAACGTTGAAGGTAGAGTGGCCGTTTCCAATGGACCTCAGCTAAAAGAATATGCCAAATTGAGGGAAATGCATGAGCATAAATATCTGCTATAACGAAATCAGGTTGGATATTTTTCAATTTTAGGAACTAGTGGGTGATAAGCTAGCTATACAAAGGAAGACTCAATTATGGAAGCAAAGTAACTAAAACAAATAAAGAAAACTTAAAACATGCAGAAACAGAGTAATGCAGGTAGGGAATGAAATTTAAGACAATGTACAAACACCAAACAAGTACACAATGCTAAGTTATATGTCCCTCTTTTACAGTTGCTATATATTATATTGCTACCACCATTTTTAAATACATAATCTATTATTTAAGGTTGAACTCATCAAAATTTAAATTCTGAATTCGCTGTCATAAACCGTACTTGTGTATAAATGGCTACAACCAAGGTACCAAGAGATATCAAGCGAGAACATACCAGAAACAACAAAAGATGGGATAACAATGAGAATTATAGCAGGGGAAGCACTAGGAAAAAAATCAACCATATACACAAGGCCTTCCACAATGTATTTGGATTTCACTCTAAATCCAGGAGCGCATTTACAGCAACCAATTCCAAAGTCATATAATACATTTGTGTATGTATTAGAAGGAGAGGGCATTTTTGACTCAAGAACATCACCCACATCAGCACATCATTTACTTCTTCTAAGTGTCTCTGGTGATGGACTTGGGGTATGCAACAAATCCACAAAGCCACTTAGGTTTATATTAGTGGGTGGTGAATCATTGGGTGAACCAGTTGCACAATTGTGGCCTTTTGTCATGAATACTCAACAAGCAATTACCTAACTATTGAAGATTTTGAGAATTATGCCAATGGTTTTGAAAAGGCCAAGCACTGGAGGTCTGAAGCCAGAATTGGCCTTGACTATTAGTGTTGCAAGTATAAGTTTAGCAAGGTGGTTAGACATTTACTATATATACATAAAAAAAGTTAATCTGGTATATAGCGAAGGAGGTTTGAATGAACCCCTTCCGCTCATCTAGCTCCGCCCAGTCTACTTCAATATAACAGGACAAAGAGGAACCTTATGGTGGCATGCACATATTCTTTGGCTAAGGCAATAGTTTATGATTCTATAGTTATCTTGCCACAACAATAGCACCCAAGAAGGTATATTTCAGACATTTAGAAGCATTACAGATGCTACCTTAGATAAATTAACTTCTAACATCCTAACAGTAATAAACAAGGAGGTCATAACCTCATTGAGGAAAAAGAAGATCAAGATTAGGAGTCATATTTGAACCATTAGATCAAAAAAATCTAATACTAACTGAAAACTTAGTAAGCACCATGGGAACTACTAGCAGATTTTTCAATAATGACATCATGTGCCATACAATTTTAACAAAATATACAGTAAGATCCTCTTAAAAGCTTCAGTCACATTGTAATACTTTAGCTAACCAAAAAGGTAAGAAATTTACATTAAAAAGGCTAGAAACTTATATAAGCATATCCCAAAATAAAAAACACAACAATAAACTCCATAAAAGTCTTTGCATCAGTGTTTAGTTTTACATAAACTATATGTAGATGCCAAAAGTTAGTCTCTACTCTTTACAAGACTTGAGAAAAGAGAGGAGAGGAGATAGAGAGAGCAGATGTATTACTAAAGCCAGAAACATTAGTATTACTCAGAGTTCAGCTATTCAACAAAACATCTGTTTTCACTTCTTTAAGAAAACGTGATAAGAGATTGATTAACAGAAACTTAGGGAGCATGCCGAGTCATTAAAATCTAACAAAGATAATACCTATCTTCTAAAGTTGTACTAGGTGGGTGTTGCCATTCATATGTATAAATGAATTCACCCCAGAAATTTCTCAAAATCCATTTTCAACAAACACACACAGAAATCCATTAAAAACTCAAAATCTACACTAAATTGATAAACCAAAATAAAGAGAACCTCTCAAATAGTCAAACAAGTGAAAAACATCTCTATAATTTGACAAATTTAAGCAGAACAAAGTGAAATGAAATTAGGACTATGCAAAAAAAAAAAGTGAAATTTATTGTCACAACCTCCAATTTTAAGACCATCAAAATGCATGTTGTAGACAGAGAGTGAAACCTTTTAGTGAGAGAAAGAACGTTACCTGCTAGAGGAAATGCAACAATTGGAGCTGATTTCGTGACAAAAAAGATGACGAATTTAGGGTTGAAGATAGAGAATGGACCCTGACAGATAAAGGACCTTGATAGACTAACGAACTAGAACATGAAAAACTCAAGCTCGGCCTCAGCAGCACCTCTTCAGATTCCAACAAAGCTATGAAGAGCTGTTGGGTCGCTGTCGTTCAAGATGGAGCTTTGGGTGGCCACTTTTCGGTGGTATAGTGGCTATCGTGGGTGCTTGATTCTTGGTAAAGGGAGGTGACTGGTCTTCTCTTTTCTTAGATCTATATCTACTCAAAAAGGAAGAAGAAGAATAAGGAATGAAGGTGACGAGCAGTCGCCACAGGTCGATGACCAAATCCGGCGACAACACAGTAGAGAGAGCGAGAGAGCTAGGCGGTCGTAAGGGTTGTTTTACGGACTGTTCCTGAAGCTTTATCTAATTCATTAGGTGGATTATTTCTGGAGTTAAGGGGCCGTAAAAATTGAATCACTATTATAATCGGAGATGAGGAAAAGAACGACGGGAAGCAGAGAATTAGGGAATTAGGGATTTTTTTTATGGGAAAGAATTAGGAATTGGGGGTTTAGATATATATATATATATATATATTTGATGAAAACTATATAAAAATTTAAAAAAATAATAATAATCAGTTTGTGGGCCCCACCTAATTTTAGCGGGTATAAAATTTTGGATGAAAAATAAGGAGAGAACAAAATGACCGTAATAGTACCTCCCACTGTTCCGATAGATATATCTATTGCTACGGTTACACAAACCGTTGCCATATATATATCTAACGGTATGGTTATTGAGACTATTGCAACGGTTCCGTTGCTAAGTGTCCCAGTAGATCCAATACTTATTTGTAACGGTTATAACCGTAGCAATAGAACACCTATCGTAACGGTTACAGATCCGTAGCAATAAAAAGCATTGCCATAGCTCCAGTTTATAGTAGTGTCTTCTTGGGATCTACCTGAATACCCTCTGATGATACCACATGGCCTAGAAATGCAACCGAACTCACACTAGGAAAATTTGGCATATAACTGACTGTCCTTCAGAGTCTGGAGGACGACTCAAAGGTGGTGCTCATGCTCCTCTCGACTACGGGAGTAAATCAAAATATCATCAATGAAGACTATAACAAACGAATCCAAATAGGGCCTGAACACTCGGTTCATCAACTCCATAAAAGCAGCGGGGGCATTTGTCAACCTAAAAGACATCACCAAGAAATCATAATGCCCATACCAAGTGCGAAAGGCTGTCTTAGGGACATCAGATGTCTTAATCCTCAGCTGATGGTAACCAGATCTCAAGTCAATCTTGGAAAACACTGTAGCACCCTGAAGCTGGTCAAATAAATCATCAATCCTCGCAAAGGATACTTATTCTTAACAGTAACCTTGTTCAACTGCCGGTAGTCAATACACATCCTCATTGAGTCATCTTTCTTCTTGACAAACAACATTGGGGCACCCCAAGGAGAAACACTAGGTCTGATGAAGCCTTTATCCAACAAATCCTGCAACTGATCCTTCAACTCCTTCAACTCTGGCGGGGCCATACGATACAGCGGGGTAGAAATAGGCTGAGTGCCCGAAGCCACCTCAATACAAAAGTCAATATCCCTGTCGGGTGGCATACCCGGCAGGTCAGCAGGGAAAACCTCTGGAAACTCACTAACCATGGGCACAGACTCCATAGAAGGAACCTCAGCACTAGAATCACGAACATAGGACAAATATGCCAAACAACCCTTCTCGACCATGCGCCTAGCCTTCATATATGAAATAACTCTACCGGAAGAATGACTAGGAGTCCCTCTCCACTCCAAACGAGGTACTCCTGACAAGGCCAAGGTCACTGTCTTGGCATGACAGTCCAGAATAGCATGATAGGGAGATTACCAATCCATCTCCAATATAATATCAAAGTCAACCATATCAAGAAGAAAAAGATCTACCTGAGTCTCCAGACCACCAATAACCACTAAGCATGAACAGTAAACTCGATCTACCACAATAGAATCACCCACCGGTGTAGACACATATACAGAAGTACTCAGTGAATCACGGGGCATGCTCAAATAAGGGGCAAAATATGAAGACACATAGGATTGGAGATGCTCAGTGAATCGCGTATTATCCAACTACGGGTGGCCCAAATCTAGTCAATTCGATTGCATAGTGTAAATATCATTTCAAGAAAACAAAATAGCTAATTATTTCTAAGCTAATACGCGATATTAGGAAATTTGCCCAAAAAGTCTCCCGGGCCCATGTCTCGAAATTAGGTAAAATTTATATTTTCCGGACACCCATTCACTCACGAGTCTAACCATATAAGAATCTCTCAAATCAGAGGTCAAACACCCAATCAAAACTCAATAATTCGGTCTATGAAGTTCATCTCATTTTTCCTATTTTCTACCCAAAATTTTCGAAATTAAATGTTGGATTTAAGATTGGAATAATGGAAATTGATCTATAATGGATAGAAATCACTTACCCAAGTTACCCAGGTGCAAAATCCTCCAAATATCGCCTCTCCCGAGCTCTCAAATTCGAAAATGGTGAAAATAACATAAACCTTCGGACTTGGGTCTTTAAAAGACTGCCCAGGCATTTCTTCTATGCGATCGCGTAAGATGAGTCACGATCGCGGAGAGTAATCTAACACACGCCCAGAATTCCTCTTATGCAAACGCACCTATATGCCTGCGATCGTAGACCTTTACGACCCAGAGCTACGCGATCGCAGTTGGGGACACGCGACCGCGTAGAACAAATATCGAAACTCCCCCAGACCAAGAATACTCTATGCGAACGCGGTCCTGGTCATGCGATCACGTAGACCAAGATTCCAACACACTGTGATCGCGGACCTTTTCATGCGATCGCAGAGAAAAAATAGCGGACCTCTCACTTTTACCTTACGCGATCGCGAGTGAACCCTTGCGATCGCAGAGAGCAAAATACAGCTGTAGAAAACCCAAAAAACCAGCTAAGGCTATTAGGTCAAAAATGCCCGTTTGAACACCCGAAACACCAACCAACCCTAATAATTTATTCAAACTTGGTTGAGTCTTAAAAACAAATCTCATAACATCAAAATCATCAAATATGCACAGATTCAAGCCTAAGAACTTATGAAATTTCTAGAATTCACATCTGATGCCGAAACATGTCTAAACTCATCTGAATGACCTCAAATTTTGCACACATGTCATAAATGACATTTTGGACCTGCTGTCTCTTTCGGAATTCCATTATGAGTCCGATATCAAAATTTCACCTATCGGCCAAAATCGCCGAAATTCTAACTTTTGCCAATTTAAGCCTAAATCCACAACTGACCTCGAAAGCACATTCCGAACACGCTCCTTACCCGAAATCACCCAACGGAGCTAACGGAGTCAATGGAATTCCATTCCGGATCCGTCTTCACACAGCTCTAGCTACAGCCCGATTTCTAAAGCTAAATTCCACATTTATGGACTATGTGTCCAAAATCGCTCCGGATTTCATCACTCAACGCTTCGACAAGTTCCAATAACATAAATAGAATGGTAGAAGCGGTTATTAGGGGATCGGGGCATAAATTCTCAAAACGACCGACTGGGTCGTTACATCCTCCCCCTCTTAAGAAAATCGTTCGTCCTCGAACCAGTATAGAAACATACCTGAAGTTATGAAAAGATGAGGGTACTGACTCCGCATATCCTGCTCGGTCTCCCAAGTCGCCTCCTCGACTTGCTGACCCCTCCACTGAACCTTTACTGACGCAATATCCTTTGATCTGAGCTTCCTGACCTGCCTATCTAATATAGCTACTGGCTCCTCAACATATGACAGATCCTTGTCCAACTAGACTGAACTGAAATCCAAAACATGAGTCGGGTCACCGTGATACTTCCGGAGCATGGAGACGTAGAACACCGGATGAACCCCTGCTAGGCTGGGAGGCAGGGCTAGCTCATAAGCAACCTCCCCAACACGTTTCAATGCCTCAAAAGGGCCAATAAATCTCGAACTCAGCTTGCCTTTCTTCCCGAACCTCATGACGCCCTTCATAGGCGATACCTGAAGCAAAAATCGATCACCAGCCATAAATTCCAAGTCACGAACCTTCCAGTCCGCATAGCTCTTCTGCCTGGACTGAGCTGTGCAAAGCCTCTCCTGAATCACCTTCACCTTGTCCAGGGCATCCTGAACCAAGTCTGTACCCAACAATCGAGCCTCGCCCTGCTCAAACCATTCCATGGGAGACTTGCATCGCCTACCAGACAAAGCCTCATATGGCTCCATCTGAATGTTGGATTGGTAGTTGTTGTTATAAGCAAACTCTTCAAGGGGAAAGTATCGATCCCATGACCCTCCAAAATCTATCACACAGGCACGGAGCATATCCTCGAGAATCTGAATCGTGCGCTCGGACTGCCCATCTGTCTGAGGGTGGGAAGTTGTACTCAACTCTACCGTGGTGCCTAACTCCTGTTGGATGGCTCTCTAGAACCGTGAAGTGAACTATATACCTCTGTCTGAAATGATAGATACTGGAATACTGTGGAGCCGAACAATCTCGCGGATATAAATCTCAGCCAACCTCTCAGATGAATATGTAGTCAGCACTGGAATGAAATGGGCTGATTTGGTCAAGCGATTCACAATCACCCAAATAGCATCATGCTTCCTCAAAGTCTGAGGAAGTCCAACCACAAATTCCATGGTGATCCGCTCCCACTTCCACTTTGGAAGCTCAATCTGCTGAAGTAACCCTCATGGTCTCTGATGCTCACATTTGACTTGCTGACAGTTAAGACACTTGGATACAAACTCCACTATATCCTTCTTCATCTTTCGCCACCAATAGTGCTATCTCAGATTCTGGTACATCTTCACGGTACCCGGATGGATGGAATACCGTGAACTATGGGCCTCTTCAAGAATCAACTCCCGAAGCCCATCCACATTGGGCACACAGATCCGACCCTGCATCCTCATCACACCATCATCTCCTATAGTCACATCCCTGGCATCACCCCACTAGACTCTATCCTGAAGAACCAAAAGGTGGGGATCATCATACTGGCGCTCTCTGATACAGTCATAAAGGGAAGATCGAGCAACCACACAAGCTAATACCCGGCAAGGCTCAGAAAGATCTAATCTCACGAACTGACTGGCTAAGGACTGAACATCTAAGGCTAGAACCTCTCAGCTGCACGAAGGTATGCCAAACTCCCCAAACTCTCCGCCCGGTGACTCAAGGCGTCGGCCACCACATTGGCCTTCCCCGAGGTTGTATAATATAGTGATTTCATAGTCTTTTAGAAACTCCAACCACCTACGCTTGCGCAAATTTAGATCCTTCTGCCTGAATATCTGCTACAAACTCCGGTGATCTGTGAATATCTCACAGGGGACACAATATAAATAATGACACCATATCTTTAGGGCGTGAAAAATCGCTTCCAACTCGAGATCATGAATAGGGTAGTTTTTCTCATGAACCTTCAACTGTCTAAACGCGTAGGCAATCACCCTACCGTCCTGCATCAACGCCGCTCCCAGGCCAATCCTTGAAGCATCACAGTAGACTGTATAGGACCCTGAACCTGTGGGTAATACTAACACTGGGGCTGTAGTCAAGGCTGTCTTAAGCTTCTGAAAGCTCTCTTCACACTCCTCAGTCCATATAAAAGGTGCACTCTTCTGGGTTAGTCTGGTCATGGGCACTGAAATGGATGAAAATCCCTCCACAAAACAACGATAATACCCAGCCAAACCGAGGAAACTGCGGATCTCAGTAGCTGAGGACGGTCTGGGCCAACTATGTACCGCCTCCACCTTCTTCGGATCTACCTTAATACCATCCGAAGACACCACATGTCCTAGGAATGCCACAGAATCAAGCCAAAATTCACACTTAGAAAACTTGGCATACAACTTCTTCTCCCTCAATGTCTGAAGTACGGTCCTCAAGTGATGCCCATGGTACTCCTGGGACCGAGAATATACCAGAATGTCATCAATGAACACAATGAATAAAGTATGAAGATAAGACCGAAATATGTTTTGCATCAGATGCATGAAAGCTGTTGGGGCATTGGTCAACCCAAATGACATAACAAGGAACTCATAGTTGCGATATCTGGTCCTGAAGGCAGTCTTTGGGATATCCGGCTCCCGAATCTTCAACTGATGATAACCCAAACATAGATCAATTTTGGAGAACACCCTAGCACCATGTAACTGGTCAAGCAGATCATCAATTCTAGGCAATGGGTACCTGTTCTTCACTGTCACCTTATTCAGCTGCCGGTAGTCAATACACATACGTATCGAGCCATCCTTTTTCTTCACAAATAACATCGGAGCACCCCAAGGTGATACACTAGGCCTGATGAATCCCTTTTCAAGCAACTCTTGCAACTGCTCCTTCAAATCCTTCAACTCAGGAGGAACCATGCGATAGGGAGGAATGGAAATGGGCTGAGTGCCCGGCAACAAGTCAATGCCAAAATCAATGTCTCTATCGGGCGGCATACCCAGAAGATCAGCTGGAAATACATCAGGATAGTCCCTGACAACTGGAACTGACTCAACTATAGGGGTCTCAGCACTAACATTTCTCACATAAGCCAAATATGCATCACACCCCTTTTCAACCATCCGCTGAGCCTTAAGAAAAGAAATGACTCGGAGGGGAGTATACTCTAAGTAACCTCTCCACTCTAACCTTGGTAATACTGGCATAGCCAGCGTCACGGTCTTGGCGTGACAATAAAGAATAGCATAGTAGGGAGACAGCCAGTCCATACCCGATATAACATCGAAATCTACCATACTGAGTAGTAATAAATCAGCCCTGGTCTCAAAACCACATATAGCAATCAAACATGACCGATATACACGGTCCACAACAAGAGAATCTCCCACCGGAGTAGAAACATAAACAGGGGAACTCAAAGAATCCTGAGATATCCCCAGATGTGAAGCGAAATAAGAAGACACGTATGAATATGTAGATCCTAGGTCAAATAATACCGATGCATCCCTATGAAACAATACCTGTAATGGCTGAATTTGAAGCAATGGCCTTGAACCGGGCCAGAAGAGCATAGTTTCTGGTCTCCCTCTCTAGGGTGACCTTGACCTCCCCGACCTCCACCTCAAGCTGCTTGAGGTGGTGGGGTAGCAGCTGGGGCCGGAAAAATAGCTGGAGGACCTGGTGGAAGATGTGGAGCCTGATAAGTCTGAGGTGGTGCACCCCTCCTCGCTCTAGGGCAATCTCTGATCATATGACGAGGGTCACCACACTCAAAGCAACACCTCAGAGGGCGTGGCGGTCGCTGCTGACTCTGAACTGGCCTGCTGGACTGGCCAATGATAGCACCTCGAGCAGAAGGCCTGAGATACTGGTGGTGTATAATAAGGCTCCTGAGGTCTAGGAGGAGCTGGAATACCACTGGCTGCTGGGAGAGCTGAATGAACGGGGCGACTCAAAAAACCCCTACCATAGCGTGCTGCTGGTGCACGGACTCCTGAAAATGACCAGTCTCTCGAGACCTCTTAGCCTCTCTCTCATCCCTGTCCCGGGTTAACATAGTCTCAATCCTCCGGGAAATACTCGCGGCCTGCTGGTAAATAATATCGGTCTCCAGCTCTCTGGCTATGCTGGTCCGAATACTGGGGTAGAGTCCCTCAATAAAGCGTCGAACCCTCTCTCTGACAGTGACAACCAAAGCTGGTGCATGGCGAGCCAAATCGTTGTAACGAACTGCATACTTTGACACAGTCATGGTACCCTGGCGTAGCTGCTCAAACTCTGCATGCCAAGTATCCCTGAAGCTCTGAGGAACAAACTCAACTAAGAACATCTCGGAGAACTGAGTCCAAGTAAGTGAAGCTGCCTCGTCCGGGCTACTAAGCTCAAAAGAACGCCACCACGGATAAGCTGCTCCCCTCAGCTGGAAAGTAGTGAAAGAAACACCACTCGTCTCCATAATACCCATAGTGCGGAGAATTCCATGACAACCCTCGAGAAAACCCAGGGCGTCATCCAAAGTTAGTCCGCTGAACTCAGGTGGGTGGTACTTCTTGTACCTCTCAAGTCGGAGTTGCTCTGCCTCATGAACAGCTATCCTAGTCTCATGCTGAGCTGGAGCTGCTGGGGGCATAGGAATATACTCTAGAACCTGCCCAATATGAACCCTCTGCTCAGGAGTACGGGCTGCGGGAGTCTGTGTCCCTCCCCCGGCCTGGGATGTAGCTGGAGCTATCGGGAGTAGTCCCACCTGAAATAAAGTACTGAAGGCACTCAAGAATTGTGCAAATGTCTCTTATAGGTCTAGAGTAACAGTAGGGACCTCTTGTGCCCCTCCAATTGTAGTTACTGGAGGCTCCTCTGCCTCTGCTCTAGCCGGTGCTCGGGATGAACCGCGTGCTCGTCCTCTGCCCCGGCCCCTACCTTTGGTGGCTCTAACTGGGGGCTCGGGTGCCTGGTCATCAGTATGTCCAGTACGGGTACGAACCATCTACAAGAAAGAATAGAATAGAGTTTAAGATTTTGATGACAGTAACTAGCACGATAAGGAATTCCAAAGAATTTGGTCGTTCTTAACATTTACATAGCCTCTCGAAGATAGATACGAACGTCTCCGCACCGATCCGCGAAACTCTGATAAACCGGCTTGTGACTTGTGACTCCTATGAACCTAGACGCTATGATACCAACTTGTCACGACCCATTTTTGCCTACGAAAGGTGTCGTGACGGCACCTAGTCTCTACGACTAGGTAAGCCTAAAATTTGCGAAAAATAATAAAATCAATAAAATAAAGACAGAAAAGAACTCAAGTAGATATAACATAGCTGCTCAGCATGTATGCTTTCACTTCCCAAAACCTGGAATGTACCGATAATCACAACCTTTGTACTAAATGTAGCTCTATACAATGAAATAGTGGAAAATACATAACTCCTCTATGCCTATACTAGAGTAGAAGGGGACTCGTGGGATTCTGCGGACGCGGCAGAATTACCTCGCGATCTCTTGGCAGCTGCTAGAATGACTCCTAGCCACGATACTGGGTGCTGGTACCTGGATCTGCACATGGGGAAAACATGCACAGAAAAGGGCGTGAGTACTCCACATTCGGTACTCTGTAAGTGTCAAGCCTAACCCCAGTCAAGTAGTGACGAGGTCAGGTTGAGGCTCTACTGAGTTTTTTTTTAAACAAGTCAATATAAAATTTAAAACAGTGAAATATAGATAAGAAATGATAAACCAGATTAATGAAAACTGGAAGAATTTATAACAGACAGAGAGCCCTCGGCTCAGCACAACATATATCTCAACAGTAAATGTGCAATGCAGTACAAGGGGAAAGCTCCCGGATCTCAGTCCGTAGTCCCAATTTAAATATGCTATGCAGTACAGGGGGAAAGCTCCTGGATCTCCGTCTGTAGTCCCAATTTAAATATGCATTTCAGTACAGGGGGAAAGCTCCGGATCTCGGTCCATAGTCCCAATTTAAATATGAAGTGCAGTACAGGGGGAAAGCTCCTGGATCTCGGTCCGATGTCCCAATTTAAATATGCAAAGCAGAAGTATGTCGGATACGGCTTAATTAAACAGTCCAGGAAAAACAATAGGCAAGAATAGAGTAAAGCTACCTAAGCATGGTGCAACTAGTAGCAAATAAGAGGAAATCAAGTAAGGACAGGTAGGCATGCTTACTCTTAATCTAACTACTCAGTTAAGACAGCAAACAGTAATATAGGAATGAAAATGAGTGATTTCATGGAAGTAAAAATGGGATTTTAGCAACAATGACCCGTGTACGCACTCGTCACCTCACGTACATGGCGTCCACGTAATAATTCAGTATAAAAATGCCTAAGAGGAAGTCCCCAACAAAGAATTAGGCAAGCCATTTACCTTGACTACGCTAACCAACTCAATACCACGCTCATGCCACGAGTATCCAACTCCGGGTGGCCCAAATCTAGTCAATTCGATTGCATAGTGTAAATATCATTTCAAGAAAATAAAATAGCTAATTATTTCTAAGCTAATACACGAAATTAGAAAATTCGCCCAAAAAGTCCCCCCTGCCCACGTCTCAGAATCGGGTAAAATTTATATTTTCCGGATACCCATTCACTCACGAGTCTAACCATATAAGAATCTCTCAAATCGGAGGTCAAACACCCAATCGAAACTCAATAATTCGGTCTATGAAGTTCATCCTATTTTTCCTATTTTCTACCCAAAATGTTTGAAATTAAAGGTTGGATTTAAGATTGGAATCATGGAAATTGATCTATAATGGATAGAAATCACTTACCCAAGTTAGGTGCAAAATCCTCAAAATATCGCCTCTCCCGATCTCTCAAATTCGAAAATGGTGAAAATAACATAAACCCTCGGACTTGGGTCTTTAAAAGACTGCCCAGGAATTTCTTCTATGCGATCGCGTACGATGAGTCGCGATCGCGGAGAGTAATCTCACACGCGCCCAAAATTCCTCTTATGCGAACGCACCTATATGCCTGCGATCGTAGACTTTCACGACCCAAAGCTACGCGATCGCGGTTGGGGACACGCGACCGCATAGAACAAATATTGAAACTCCCCCAGACCAAGAATACTCTATGCGAACGCGGTCCTGGTCATGCGATCGCGTAGACCAAGATTCCAACACAGTGCGATCACAAAGAACAAATAGCGGACCTCTCATTTTTACCTTACACGATCGCGGGTGAACCCTTGCGATCGCAGAGAGCAAAATACAGTTGTAGAAAAACCAGAAAACCAGCTAAGGCTATTAGGCCAAAAATGCTCGTTTGAACACCCGAAACACACCCGAGGACCCCGGGACCTCAACCAAAACTACCAACCAACCCTAATACTTAATTCAAACTTGGTCGAGCCTTAAAAACACATCTCATAACATCAAAATCATCAAATATGCATAGATTCAATCCTAAGAACTTATGAAATTTCTAGAATTCACTTCTGATGCCGAAACACGTCTAAACTCATCCGAATGACATAAAATTTTGCACACAAGTCATACATGACATTATGGACCTTTGTCTCTTTTGGAATTCCATTCCGAGTCCGATATCAAATTTTCACCTATCAGCCGAAATCGCCGAAATTCTAATTTTTCCAATTCAAGCCTAAATCCACAACCAACATCGAAAGCACATTCTGAACACGCTCCTAACCCCGAAATCACCCAACCGAGCTAACGGAGTTGACGAAATCCCATTCCATATCCGTCTTCACACAGCTCTAGCTACGGCCCGATTTCTAAAGCTAAATTCCAGATTTATGGACTATGTGTCCAAAATCGCTCCGGATTTCATCACTCAACGCTCCGAAAAGTTCCAATAACATAAATAGACATAGGAGAAGCGGTTATTAGGGGATCGGGGCATAAATTCTCAAAATGACCGACCGGGTCGTTACAGTTGTCACGCCCCAAATTCGGGGAGGCATGACTGGCACCCGGTACCATACTGGCTCGAGCGAACCAGTCTGTAACTCTTTTTTTGTAACTATCACGGGACAACATGGTCACAACTTGTAATGCATAGCTATAAGTAGGCAAACACTGTATCAATAGACTATCATTCTTAAAACATGAATGCATATGGGTCGTCGAGGCCTCTAACATACTATACAAAATGAACCTCTGTCTACAAAGCATCTAAGATTATTTGACATCAAATGGGATAGGGTACCAGCCTACCATAAGTTTGTATCAAAACTCTAACACGATAACTCATAGACTCGGCTGCACTCCGAATGAGGTGGAGTCTTACTGATCCTTCACTGAATGCCAATCTCGTCTACTATGAGGGATCGTCAAATTGTTTATCTATACCTGCAGGCATGAATGCAGCGTCCCCAACAAAAGGCCGCTAGTACGAATAATGTACTGAGTAACTGTAACATAACATTAAGTCAACATTAACTAAAGACATATAATAATCAACATGAATCTCTGAAGTGCCACCGTATATGCATACTTATTATACTCATATATATATACAATGCTTCTCTTTGAGACTATGATCCATATCGTATGATGCATGACTGCCCAACTGATCAGTGGTAAATGAATGAAGATGCATGTACATATATCATTATATTATAAACATTAACATCTTTATCAAGTACCTCAATAGGGGACTAGATACATAGTTGGACATGCTTGAATATCACTTTACGGGAATGAATAACATCGACATCCTTAACTGCTAAGAATAGAACCACTTATGGAATAGCATTACGTTTATGTATCGTTACGTGGATCATGCCAAAAGAAGGAAAGATTAGCTTTAACATACCTGAGATAGCTATGCACCAACATTCATTGTTCTTTATCAACAATTTCAACAAATAAAGGATTTCACTCAACAGCTACACTCCACAAGAATTATGCACCCTTTAACATCCGAATCACAATTCACATATTTCTTCTAAAGAAAGAAGACATATTTCTACTTAGTCCCTTCCCATATCATCAAGATCACAACTTTCTTCCAAAAAAGAAAAAAAAATCCTACTTAGTCCTTCAATAACATCAAGATCATTAACTTTCTTCCAATAAATACAAATTCTTACTTAGTCCTTCCCATAAATCAAACTGATAACCAAGATAACCAAAAAAAATCCAAGATTTCACATATATCTTCTAAAACTCATCTCAATTTCAAAATTTAACCAATACTAACATACCAAATTAATCAATTTCCAAAATTTAAAGATGGGTTTAGCAGAAAAACAAGAAACTCACCCCACAAAGGAAACGTGAAGGAGAGTTCTTTGTTGTCCAACTACAGGATGTAGGTGGAATTTTCTCTCGGTGTCAATTAGTATAGAGCATTGAAAATCTGACCAAGAGTACTACACCTTGACTGTAAAATTTTGTCCACACCCTATTAAATGGTGATTAGTCATTCTAGCTTCTTAAACGTGGATTAATGTCCCCACAATTAAAAAATTATCTTAAATTACTTAAAATACTACTTACTTTTTAAGACAATTTATATATACCCTACTATTGTGGCCATGTGGTACCATATAAAATCAATACATACACTATTATTTTATTAACCATGTAACAATACATATATTTTCTCAACTTCTAATTTTTCTACTCATATAAAGAGTACAAATTCTCGTACGCTTAGTTCTTAAAATGGTAAAAAGATAACCTCATTTTCTTGTGAAAAAAATAATTTCTATCTTTACAATAAAAAAAACCTCAGAAACTTTCTCATATTAGGTGTATAATTTATCATATCCGAAAATAGTAATAATGGTAACTATCCAGAATTATACTTATAAATTTTTTACTAAAATACTCCACTTAAAAGAAAAGACCACACTAATATAATATTTAACGGTATCAATGTTGTAAACTTACAAGGTCTCATAATAATAATGTCTTAAACCCTCTATAACCTCCTAATAGACATAATCCCTTCGAAATCATGTGGATTTATTACGGCACATCATAATGCTAAGGTACGAGATGTAACAATGGTACTATGAGGATGTGCATTGATTATAAGTAGCTGAACAAAGTTATAATCAAGAACAAGTATCCTTTGTCGCGTATTGATGATCTGTTTGACCAGCTTCAGGGAGAGAGGGTGTTCTCCAAGATTGATTTGAGGTATGGGTATCCAAATGAGGGTATGTTTCAGCCTTATCCTGACTCATTTGTTATAGTGTTCATTGATGATATCCTGGTGTACTCTCGTATCCAGGAGGAGCATCCCCAGCATTTGAGGATTGTGTTCCAGCGGTTGAGGAGGGAGAAGATTTATGCCAAGTTCTCCAAGTGTGAGTTTTAGCTCAGTTCAGTGGCATTCTTGGGCCACGTGGTGTCCACTGAGGAAATTCAGGTGGATCCGAAGAAGATAGAGGCAGTTCAGAGTTGTCCTAGATTGTTCTCAGCTACGGAGATTCAGAGCTTTCTCATCTTGACCCGTTATTATCGCCATTTCGTGTAGGGTTTCTCGTCTATTACATCGCCCTTGACCAAATTGACCCAAAAGGGTGCTCCTTTCAGGTGGTCAGATGAGTATGAGGATAGCTTTCAGATGCTTAAGATTTCCTTGTCCACAACTCCACTTCTAGTTTTGCCTTCAGCTTCAAGCACTTGTACGGTATATTGTGATTCTTCTCGGATCGGTATTGGGTGTGTCGTGATGCAGGAGGTAGAGTGATTACCTATGCTTTGCATCAGTTGAAGCCTCATATGAAGATTTGGAGCCACTATCTCTACGGTGTGTCCTGTGAGGTGTTTAGGGATCATCGGAGCCTCCAACACTTTTTCAAAAAGAAGGACCTGAATTTGAAGCAGCGGATACGGTTTGAGCTACTAAAGGATTATGATATTACTATTCTATATCATCTCGGGAAGGCCAATGTGGTGGCCAACGCCTTGATAGAAAGGCAATGAGTATGGGCGGCCTTGCATTCATTCCTGTTCGTGAGAGACCGCTTGCGATTGATGTTCAGGCCTTGGTCAACCAGTTCGTGAAATTGGATATTTCGAAGTCCAGTCGGGTTCTAGCTTTTGTGGTTTCTGTCTTCCTTATATGATCACATCAGAGAGCGCCAGATTTTCTTTTCCTTAAGGACACGGTTCAGTACGGTGATGCAAGAGATGTGACTATTAGGGATGATGGGGTATTGAGATGCAGGGTTGGATTTGTGTGCCTAATGTGGATGGGCTACATGAGTTGATTCTGGAAGAGGCCCACAGTTCACGGTATTCCATTCATCCAGGTGCCGCGAAGATGTAACAGGACTTTAGGCAACACTATTGGTGGAGGTTATATGAAGAAGAATATAGTGGGGTTTGTAGCTCGGTGACTTAACTCTCAGTAGATGAAGTACGAGCATCAGAGACCGGGTGGATTGCTTCAGAGGTTATAGATTCCGGAGTGGAAATGGGAGAGGATCACCATGGATTTTATAGTTGGGCTCCAATAGACTTCGGGGAAGTTTGATGCTATTTGGGTGATTGTGGATCGGCTGACCAAGTCCGCGCACTTCATTCCAGTTGGTACTACCTATTCTTCAGAGCGGTTGTTTGAGATCTACATTCAAGAGATTGATCGCCTTCATGGTGTGCCAGTGTCCATCATTTCAAATCAGGGCACACAGTTTACATCGCAGTTTTGGAGAGTCGTGCAGCGAGAGGTGGGCACCCAGGTTGAGTTGAGTACAACATTTCACCCCTAGACAGACTGATAGTCCGAGTGCACTATTCAAATAATAGAGAACATGCTACGCGCTTGTTTCATTGATTTTGGGGCTTCGTGGGATCAATTTCTATTGCTCGTGGAGTTTTCCTACAATAACAGCTACCAGTCGAGCATTCAGATGGCTCCATATGAGGCTTTGTATAGGAGACAATATAGATATCTGGTGGGTTGGTTTGATCCGGGCGAGGCTAGACTATTGGGTACTAACTTGGTTCAGGATGCTTTGGACAAGGTTAAATTGATTCAGGAGTGGCTTCGCACGGCACAGTCTAGACAGAAGAGCTATGCCGACAGGAAGGTCCGTGATGTTGCTTACATAGTTGGGGAGAAGATTCTGCTGAAGGTTTCACCCATAAAGGGTGTTATACGGTTCGGAAAGAAGGGCAAGTTGAGCCCTCAGTATATTGAGTCGTTTGAGGTACTTCAGAGGATATGAGAGGTGGCTTACAAGCTTGCCTTGCCACCTAGTGTGTCGAGTGTACATCTAATATTTCATGTTTCTATACTCTGAAAGTATGTCGGCGATCCATCAAATGTTTTGGATTTTAGCACGATGCAGCTGGATGGTGATCTGACTTATGATGTGGAGCCAGTGGTCATTTTGGATCGGCAGGTTCGAAAGTTGAGGTCAAAGAACATAGCTGCAGTGGAGAGGTCAGCCAGTTGAGGAGGCTACTTGGGACACCGAGCGGGAGATGTGGAGTAGATATCCACACCTATTTAAGACTCCAGATATGTTTCTAGATCCATTCGAGGATGAACGTTTGTTTAAAAGGGGGAAGATGTAACGACCTGGCCGGTCGTTTTGTGAGTTGTAGCCCAGTTCCCCTTTTTACTGCTCTTTTTGTGCTTTAAAATTGTTATATGACTTATCGGGTTAGTTGGTTCGGGTCCAAAATAATTTTGAAATAAATTGAGATACTTAATCTCAAAGTTGGAAGCTTAAGTTGGAAAGGTTGACTGGATGTTGACTTATGTGTAAATGATTCTAGAGTGGAGATTTGATGGTTTTTTTAGCTCCATTGGGTCATTTTCAGCTTAGAAGAGTGCCCGGGTTGTGATTTGGAGGTCCGTAGTTGAATTAGGCTTGAAATAGCGAAAGTTGGATTTTTGCAAAAGTTTGACTGGGAGTGGTATTTTTGATATCGCGGTCGGATTCCGATTCCGAAAGTTGGGGTAGGTCTGTGGTATCATTTGTGACTTGTGTGCAAAATTTGGGGTCAATTGGACGTGATTTGATAGGGTTCGGCGTCGGTTATGGAAATTGGAAAATTCAAAGTTCATTAGGCTTGAATCTATGTGTGATTTGTGTTTTTGATGTTGTTCGAGGTGATTTTCGGGTTTGACTAAGTTCATATGATGTTTTAGGACTTGATGGTATGTTTGGTTGAGGTCCGGGGGGCCTCGGGTTGATTTTTGATGGTTAACGAACTTGGAATTGAACTTAGTTAAGTTGCTGAAGTTGAGGACTGCTGGTGTTATCACGCCTGCTAAGAGAGAATCGCAGGTGCAAGCTCACAGATGCAGGGTGTGGTCTGCAAATGCAGAGGTTAAAGGGAGATGATCAGGTGCTCGCAGGTGCACAGATTTTCCCGCACCTGCGTGGGCGAAGACGTGGTAGGAAAACCGCAGAAGAAGAATTGGATTGCGGAGCTAGGCTTCACAGAAGTGAAGGTTTTCTCGCAGAAGCGAGTCCGCAGGAGTGAAAGTTTGGCCGCAGGTGTGGAGGCAGTAACATAAGCGGGTCTTGAGTCACTCCTGTGAAGCAGAAAAAATGGCTAAGTGAGCTGCAGAAGCGAGATTGCTGGGCAGCACATATATAAACGAGGGTTCCGAGATTTTCACCATTTCTTACATTTTGAGCTGGGGTTCTGGATATTTTTGAGAGGATTTTCGAGGAGATTCTTGAGGTAAGTCACTTGTGGTTAAATTTCTTCAATAATTATGTTTCCCAATTAATTTTCCCACCTAGTTGGTGTGTTTTTGAGTTATAATTTGGGATTTGAGGCTAGGGATTTGGAGAGTTGATTTAGAGGATTTGGGTGATGATTTGGTGTTGAATATCGATGAAAATTGTATGGTTGGAATCGTGTTTGGATGGGCTTTCGGATTTTTTCAGTTTTTTTGGATTCCGATACGTGGGCCCGGGGGCCGGCTTTGAATCAATTTCGGATTTTGATTAATAACTTCGTGTTCTTTTTTGTGGAATTGATTCCTTAGTCCGTATTGATTGTATCGTACTATTTATGTCTAGATTCGAGTCATTTGGAGGCTGATTTGCGAGGCAAAGGTGTGTTGGAGTAGAGTTGTGCTCGGATTGAGGTAAGTAACACTTCCAAACTTGGTTCTGAGGCTTCGAAACCCAGAAATATGTGTTATATGAATGGTGTTGAGGTGACGCACATGCCAAGTGACAGACGTGCGGGAGTGCATCGTCAGAACTGTAACCTTGTCGATTCCATGGCAGTGTATAATGGACTTATCTTGTTGACGTCTGTGTTTTCATCATGTGATAAAGTAATTAAGTTGTTGATCATGCTAGAGATCATGTGTAGGCTATATGCCGATAGTGTTGGGAGCCATAGTGGTTGTTTCTTGTTGTTGTCTTACTTATTTCATTGATATTTTGTATTAAGCCATATTCATTCATTTCATATCATATCTCATTCTTTTTTGTTATTTGTTGATACATCATATTATTGTTTTCGGGCTAGTTTCATGACATTGTGAGCCAGTGAGCGAGAGACTGGAGAGATTGATCATTGAGTGAGGTCGAGACCCACATTATGAGTGACATTTATGGGATCGAAATGCACGCCGCAGCGGGTATTACTGATTTCTGATAGTGCTTGGGCTGAAGGAGCCCGTCCAAAGTCTGCACATACCCCCAGTGAGCATGGTTGATTATATTGAGGGATAAATCTTCCCTGGACATGGATCTTGTTCGAAGCATTTGTATACCTGGGGATGGATCTTCCTAACGGGCTGGATTATCCCTACTCAGTACTGAGTGACCGATGGTCAGTTGATGTATATATTCTAGGATGGATCTTCCATGGGCCAGATTGGCCCTATACAATACTGAGTGATTGAACATTTGAGAGTGTGATCATATGACGTTGTCAGCATGGTGCACATGTGCATTGGCATGTAGAAGTAGAGGAGTTATATTCTTGATATCATTCATATTTGATCTATCTTACTGTATTGAGTTTAGCTGTTGAACTTGAAAGCATGCCTACGTTTCTACACTATTATTTCTATAATGAATTGTACGGATTGAGTTCGTCACTAATTTCAGTCCAAAGTTTGAATTTGTTATTTATTAAGTTGGTTGTACTCACGCTACACCCTGTACCTCGTGTGCAGATCCAGGTGCTTCCGATCACGGCGGCTGCTGAGCGTGGAGTCAGGATCTCGGGAGACTATCGAGGTAGCCGCATGGCGTTCGAAGACCTTGACTCTCCTTCATTATCTTTACATGTATTTCAGTTTTTACTCTTTAGACATTGTATTTGACTATCTTCCGTTGTAGATGCTCATGTACTCGGTGACACCTTGATTTTGGGAGATATTGTATTGGGTTGTGTATTTATTTCTGCTTTCAAAAGTTTTTCCTTAAATATTAATTGCTTCCATATTTTTCAAAGCTTTCAGTTATGTTCAAATGGTTGAGTAGTTGGCTTACACAGTTCCACGATAGGCGTCATCACGACGGTTGGTTTTGGGTCGTGACAATTATTTTGACGACCTTTTGTGAATTTAGCGTCTCTTAACATAAGCATAATCTACTGCTCCCTCCATTTCAATTAAGATGATGTAGTTTGACTTGGCATAAAGTTAAGAAAAAAAAAAGAAGATTTTTGAAACATGTTGTCCTAAAAGCTTAAGGGGAAAAAGCTTTGTGGGACCATGATATTTTTGCTATAAACGCTTCTCATTAAGGGTAAAATAAAAAGTTTAAAGTTATATTATTTCTAAATATATAAATTTGTCATTCTTTTTTAAACGGACTAATAAGAAAAGTGTGTCATCTAAATTGAAACAGAGGGTGAAATATTTGGTATTATATGCTTGACCATGATTTTGTATTTCCATATGTATACTTCCACCATGAGAAATAAGCATTGTCAAATTATGTTTACTTCACTTGTGCTTCAAGTGATATATTCAAGTTACTTAGATATTAAATGACCTATGAAATTGCATTTAAATGATAAACTTGGAGAATAGATTAATATTTTAGCCTAAAAAGAGGAGAACTCCAAACTTGTTTAGAACACAGGCGTAATAGTAGTAATTATTGTAACGCCAAAAAAAGGAAGAAGGACGTTGTCAAAACAATCTCAAAGTAATATCTTTGAATTAATCACGAAGTAAGATATTTCAAATTAATTATTCTGCTAATCAACCTTATAAAGATTTTTTTGTGCAATAATAAATTCCTAAATAATCGATTTGTTTGAAGATATTAGAAATAAGCTTATGTTTCGGTTTGTTTTACCGGTACACCATATTCACATATCATGTTGTTTTCCTGAAGTTAATATTCTCTTTGCAATGTTTGGCATCTGTCTAGAACGAATTTTCAAACTATGGTGTTAGATTGGAACCAACGCATGAATCTAATTAAAGTTTGATTGTTCATACTTGTAAGCTCAGGCGAAATCCAATCATTTGACCTTGTTATACAAGCCATAAAGATCCATGTTGATCATCCACAAAAAATTGTACTTTATTGTGACGACCCGACAGGTCGTTTTGAGTCCTGTACTTTGTTCGGTATTTTGAGGGCTCGTGTATTTTCGTGTTATGTTATGGGACTTGTTGGTATGTTTGGACGTGGTCCCAAAAGGCTCGGGTGAGTTTCAGACAGGTTTGGGTTGTGTTGTGCTCGTTTTTCTTATGTTTCGACGTCGTTTCTTCAAGCATGAATGGTACGACATTAAGCAAACGATCTCTAATTTCTGTTTTGAGTAAAGCATTAGATATGTATCGTAATTACGGAGCCATAGAAAAAAGAATCATCGAATTTCGAAATCGTGAGGAATTTATGGTCATTTTACTAAAAATTAGGTTACCAGATTTTTTCCAGATTAATTATGAAATTACCACTGACGGCGTATTTAAAAATCTGCACTATTTACAAATATTAAAACCTACATATATCATTCATTATAAGGTCAAATTGAGTTATTCAAAATCCTAACTTGAATAGAATTTCACAAAGAATCTATTGGAGGCATAAAAGCGAGTTTCGAGATCGTTTGGCACGAGAAACGAGGCAAAATAACTGACAGAAAATATATAAAACTAGGATTTGTTCATTCTGTCATATTTTGAGTTGGAGAGCTCAGATTGGGGTGATTTTGGAGGGGATTTTCACCATATGGATTAGGGTAAGTTGTTCTCTACTTGGTTTTGGTTATATTTCATGAATCCATCTTCGTTTTTGGGATTCGATTGATGATTTCAAAGTGAAATTTGAAGTTTTTGTCCAAAGTTTCATAATATGAATTTTTGAGTTTTGAACATCGATTTGGAGTCGGAATTGAGTGAAACTAGTATGGTTGAATTCGTAATTGAATGGCTTGTCGAATTTTGTGAGTTTTATCGGGTTCCGAGGCGTGGTCCCGGGGTGTATTTTTGGCCGGATTTGGGATTTGATTTAGGATTCGATTTTTATCATTTGGAATTGTTTTCTTGGGCTTTAATTGATGTATTTGAGTTGCTTTTGGCTAGTTTTGAGATGTTCGGAGGTCACTATACCCGTGATGGCATTTTTGGAGTATCGCTTGGCTTGCTCGGTATTGTAATTGACTTGTTCGAGGTAAGTGTTTTTCCTAACTTTGTTGAGGGAATTTTTTCTCCTAATTTCTATTATTTTCCACATGCGGGGGTGATACATATATGAGGTGACGAGCATATATGTATGTGCCGGGGTTAACCATGCTCGGGGGTAGATTGTGCTATAATTGTATTTTGTATAATTTCGTAATTTCCTTAATTCATGCCTTACCTGTTTTACTGATATTAAGAATGTAGTATAAAATGTTAGTAATCAAGACTTAGTCTAATATCACTTGATCAAATTTGATAGAATTCTGA
The DNA here is from genome assembly GCA_005239525.1 of Nicotiana knightiana. Classification (NCBI taxonomy): domain Eukaryota; kingdom Viridiplantae; phylum Streptophyta; class Magnoliopsida; order Solanales; family Solanaceae; genus Nicotiana; species Nicotiana knightiana. The sequence goes on along the minus strand of ML404177.1, from coordinate 57,151 downwards.
GAATACATTGATGTGTCTAGTTTGGTTCATATCTATGCGTAATCATTACTAACTTGCTACGGTTGATATTTGAGGTGTTGGATTCTATACTTGTGTTACTGATAAAATGTGAAATTTGTGGAAGTACTTGAATTATACGGCCCTTGAGGGCTTATTGAATCATTGCTGGCTTAGAAATTCAGTGATTGAAATATATTGGATTATTCGTTTGAACACTCTTCTCGATGTTATTTACACTACTTGCCTTGCCATTTTATTGTTATTCATATGCTTGGTGAGGAAGATTGTAAATCACGAAGGGTGATGTCGTGCCATTGTTTATATTCATTATCATGTGAGGAAGAGTGTAAAGCACAAAGGGTGATGTCGTGTCATTGCTTATATCATTATCATGTGAGGAAGAGTGTAAAGCACGAAGGGTGATGCCGTGCCATTTCATATACATTATCATGTGAGGAAGAGTGTAAAGCACGAAGGGTGATGTCGTGCCATTTCATATACAATATCATGTGAGGAAGAATGTAAAGCACGAACGGTGATGCCGTGCCATTTTATATACAATATCATGTGAGGAAGAGTGTAAAGCACGAAGGGTGATGCCGTGCCATTCTATATACATTATCATGTGAGGAAAGAGTGTAAAGCACAAAGGGTGATGTCGTGCCATTTCATATACATTACCATGTGAGGAAAGGGTGTAAAGCACGAAGGGTGATGTCGTGCCATTTCATTTGTATTTTTATGCTTTTAATATTGTGAGGTCATGGCATGAAGGGTGTTTCCGTGCAGGTGAGGATGAGGGGCATGCATTATGATGTGATATTTGTTTTCCATGTGTACATTTCCGCCTTTACCTTGATTTGCCATTGTCGCCATTATACATTTTATGTGATATTTTGTTATTGTCCCGTACTTGACCTCTATCTCAATTGTTGTTGTGTTGTCCATGTCTTTTACTTGCTTAACTTGCATATGCCATGCCTATTTCCTGATTTTATAATTATACTCATGTTGTATCTATTCTGTTCTACCATAGTGTAAGTCTTCCACCATGCTAGTCCTTCATGTCCTTATTTGTTAACTTGTGAAGATCATGTGTTTCCTTCTTGCTTGCTATATTGTACTTAGACCTCCATCATGCTAGTTAATTGAAATTATAACCCTTTTTTCCTAATTGTGGTCATTATCTCCGTGCTCTCTACTTAGTATGTTACTGATGTACTTCTATACATTCTTTTGTATTATCAATGCTTGCATATTCCCTTCCTTGTCATTTCTATTATCAGTATTTCTATCATTTGGTTGGTATTGTCTTGCACATATATGGTGAGGATGAGATAAATGCACGAAGGGTGTTGTCGTGCCGTTAGACTTGATGCCTTGAGTACTTTATCACCCTAAGAAAGTATATGAGGTGATTGTTTTGGTTCATGGGCTTTCTTTCTAAGGAAAGGGCCGGTTGAGATGTTGGAAAATGTTAAATTGTGATTCTTTCTGATACTCTTCTATTCCTGTCACAGTTGCATTGTGTACTCTATTCTATTATTCTGTCTTTTGGTTCTATTGCTAGTTTACATTATAGTGTTTATTAATGAGTATCTTTTAACTAAAAATCTTGTCACTATTTCAACGGGGTTAGTCAAGATACTTTTACCAGTAATGGGGTCGGTTGTACTGATACTGCACTTCTGCATACTCTGTGCAGACTGTTGGAGTGGTGCTGCTGAAGAAGTTGGGAGCTGACTCAAAAGATGTTTGTGCATTCTCTATAGAAGTTGCTACTTGTCCTTGGTAGTGTTAGACATTATTAATCTGTTCATATAGTTTTCAAATAGAATGTGTATTTATTCATACCGTCTTTGTATATTCTAAGTCTTAGAAGCTCATGAGTCGTACTACCAGTTCTTGGGAAGAATTTGTAACATTTCAGATAAATCCTAATTAAATTTTCTATAAGTTTATTTAGTTTGTTTCTTTTTGTTAATTGGCTTACCTAGCAGATCAAGTTAGGTGTCATCATGACTTGTGATTTTTGGGTCGTGACATTTATTTTTCCATGAATGATTATTTATTTAAAAGTTTATTTTAATCATTTGATATTATTTTATTAAACTGTACCATATGACTCGGCATATAGTTGGTGATAGCACAAGGCACAAGTCATGATTAAGAGAGTAATCAATATAATGAATAGACTTAATGAAAGAATACCATCTAGATATGATATATGGCTTTGAAGATGAAAATGAATTTATGGTATGTAAGAAAGTTCGTCGGAGATGGCGTTTTCCGGACAAGACTTACCGCACTCAAAATCTCAAAATACAGACCTTCCTTTTTTCTCTCTTACTTACCGCGCTAAGAATCCCTCTTTCTCTTCAATCTCTCTGTCGCTCAAGGTATCTCCGCTTCTTTTTTTAATTATAGGTTTACTATCATATTTTTTATTTTGAGATTTTAAGGTCTTCTTTCATGATTTGTTTCTCTTTCGTATATCTATGATTCCGCCTATTTTTCTCGAAAAGAGAAAGAAGAAAGAGAGAGAGAAAAAGAAGAAAAATTCTGAGAGAGAATGGTGTGTTCATTGAAAGAAAGAGAGAAGAAAAACATAAATAGCGTATTTCATACCTTAATAGTAGTATATATCATAAATATTTATTTTGCTATAAAATATAAAAGGTAGCTATAGAAAATAATATTTCAAAATAATTTTGGTTTATAATATAGGGTGCATACCTTTGCTATAGGAGGTAAAATTTCCATGAAAAAAAGACAAAAAAGTATGTCATCTTTTTGCATTGCATATTGTTGTCCTTTTTTTATGAAAACAAAAATCTGTAGGCATTTTCTATCATTAAAGTGTGTCATTTTATTGGTTTCATTTTTGCCATTTATTGTTGCAAGTGTGAAGCACTGATTTATGAGTTCACAACAACTAAATAAATTAAGAAAATATAAAACTTTACATATAGTTAGAATACTATTTATTGCTTTGCATCCAATGTAAAACTTTTTGTACTCTTCTAATAGGCTATTTGCATTGTTTGTTTGCACATCCGGCAATACTTCTATTTTAAAGACATAGAGATATACTAACTAAATAATAATGGTTACTGCCAATGCAAGTTGTAGCATGTTTAAAATTGTTTAAGATTATTAATATTCATTTCAAACGTGAATATTAATCATAATAGAAAGTACATAATCTATCTGTAAAAAAAAACAGTCCGATACACTAAGCTTATGCTATATGCGGGGTTCGAAGAAGGGCCGGAGCACAAGAGTCTATCGTATTATTAAACTTATATTATGTCTTCTTTATCCACCTAATCATCTCATATTCAGTTAAAATACCAACAGAAATAGAACTAGCAAAATAATGTGTAATTTATTGATAGCGTATCAGAAGAGGTGTTTTGGAGTAATAGTGAAGTTTTCTCCACGTGACCTATATAAGTTATAGAGTCGAGCCATGAAAGCAGCCACTAATATTTATACTAACGTAATATGTCTACATCACACCCCACTACAAATAAACAATCTATTTGCGGAGGTTATTTTTATGTTTTACGATGGTCAGCAACCCCCATTAATTGATGTTGCGGCGGTCTCCAAAACCCTAGTTGTAAGGTTTGCCGCTATCATTTTGCGGCAATTTTTTATAGCCTGCCATAACCATTTAACGGAGGTTATTTGTCGGCGGTTTAACCCCCACAAATTAAAATTTTAACCAATTTAGCAATATATAAAAAATATAAATCGGGGGTTGAAACCTCGCTACATAGTTATTTTGCGGCGGTTACAACCTCCGCAATATATCTTAGAAATATAATATATTCTATTTCGCATCAGCTTTAACCCTTTCAACTTTTTTATTTAGTGACAGTTTTAACCTCCTCTATTTATTGAAGACCTTTTTTTTTAACAATTTGGGGGCTACCTGTTTGTTTAATACAATTTTTTAATTATATTAATAAATTTTAAGAGGCATTAACATAATAACTATACTTATACAATTCTACAAACTTTCTCCGTCCTTTTACCATCCTTCCAAATTGGGGAGTAAAGACTAAAAGACAACACTATGAAAAGCCAATAATCAATCATAAATCCTGATCCAGTTCTTAACAGATTTTTCAACATAGGACTACAATGCCAAATTAGTTACATCCCCAAGGAAAAAGGCAGACACACAAAACAAGCATAACCACAACAAATATGGTAATTGTAACTTGAACTTCCATTTGGCAAGTCAAAATTAAGAATTCTTTCAAGGGCTTACAAAACTGGCCAACCAACATATCAACCCACATATCATCCTTGAAAATCGAAAAGAACCCATGAGGAGAACAGTGGACACAGCAGTAAACATTAATGGAGTACTAGATTAGATCTTCAAAGGTTGACTAGACATAAAGGGATCCTCAAATCCTCGGCCTCTAATAGTCAGATGTTTTAGACAAAACATCTAGTTCAACCATTCAATTACAGTATCATACTTAATCATCTAATACATTTTCAAGAAAACTCAATGATTTTCATTAAGATTACTATCACCGGATGATCTTCTTACGCCCATAGGTGAAATGGACCAGCTAGCTGCATCAGTTGGCTGCCAAGAAATAAAAAGCATTAATGTTTATTTTTAGTTTTTCAAATTAAAAAGTTGGATATAGCTAGATTTTATTTACTGCTACAGGAGGAGGAGAAACAAAGATCCCAGCAAATTGTCCATGTATTGTCCCTTCTATAATAATCATAAATGTCTTGAAAGCATTCACCGTTTGGTGGTGTGCAGTCATCATTTGAGCATAGTTTTCTTGGCTTTGATTGTGAGCATTCAAAATCTGATTGTATTTCTCTTCGCATTGGGATGAACATGAACCATTATCACAACCGGAAGTATTTATACCTCCAAAATGAAGTCTTGTTTGTCTAAAAACTTTACTCGGGATAGCTCCTAACCCCAAGCACCTTACCCTTCCGGAATGCTCTTTTCCTAGAACCTTTCGAAGTCATCATTTGGTGAAACTTCAAACTCATTTGTGACGCTTTGACTTACAATTAACTCAATTTTTTTCTAAATATAATATACACAAAATTTATTGTCATAACTTCAATTAGTAATTGACAACATAAGGAAAATAAAAGATAACCAGAAAAACAAGTTTGATGAATAACTTAAGTAGCTGAATAACAGTAAGATGCCTCATCACCAAAGATTCAGACAATGGATACAATAATCATGCACCAGAACCTAGCTTCCCGTACAATGAACTTCAGAATCTAATCGAATATGCTAATAGAATCCATCTAACAATGATGCAACTAACAGGTTAAAGGAGGTCTACTCAATTAATAAATAAAGGAAACATAAGTTTTAGGCCATACTAAAAGGGAATCAGTAGCATTCTGATAAATCTGTGTTCTTGCAATACTGAACCACTTGCCAAACATGGGTACAGCATGGAGTATATTTTAAAGTTAAATTGTTATTAAATATAAAAAAGTGATTTTCTTTTTGGACTGACTGGAAAGAAAAGAGCAGTAATTTACTTTTTGTGTAAAATTCTTTATTGTAATCCCAAATATTTTCACACTGTCACTCTCTTTCCCGTCTTTTCTCCCTCTCCGCCATTTCAATCTCTGCCTTTCCATCACCGTTCTCGACTTGATCAAGAACTCAGGTAATCTCTACATGCATGGTCTTATCCTGTTAACAATCTTGGACAATTCTTTTATGTTGAAGAAGAGAACAAAAAAAAAATTATGTAACTGTATAAACTGGGTACTAGTGGTTTTCGGTCCAGAAAAAAAACTCAATAATGAACAAACAGTTTATGCTCAAATAAAGTTGAAAATAGAGTAGAATTTGCTGCTGAACAGTGTGCAAAATACAGAAGCAGTGCAGACAAATTCAGCTGAAAATTAAATAGTCAGCCAAAAAGATGCAGAAATAGCTGAAATAGAGCAGATTTTCTCAGCTCCAACTATGCAGAATTGCAGATGAATCTGTCGAGATTTGCTGTCAAAAATTCTGCAGAAACTAATGAAACACATCTGATGTTTGCATCTTACTTTTGCTAAGATATCAGTTTTAATTCAGCTCAAACACAATCTCAAATCTCAGACCCAATCTCAACCAATGATCAAATTTTTTCAACTTCAAACTACTGAATTCCCAGCTCAATTATCGTCCAAAGTTGACGGTAAACTAGTGAAAAACTGGTGAAAACAGAAGCTATTTTGACTGTCCAAAGCTTTATTATGAAAAACTAGTCTTTTTCATAATATTTAGCATTGAGGCAATTAGATTGTGACGCTAAATAAATCAAGAAGAATTACCTATTGCATCAACTGTCCAATATTGAGGAGACTCACGCCCAGGATGCTTTTTGGATTGTGTCGGCTATGATGCTGCATTTACTGAAGGATTCAATTGTGATGTGGCTTGAACTGAATGAGCCGGCTGTAATGCAGCTTGAACTGACGGGGGCGGCTGTGATGTGGCACGAACTGATGGGGTCGGCAGTGATGTTGTCTGAACTGATGCAGTCTGATGTGATGTTGTCACGACCCAAATTTCCCTCTGTTGAGTATCGTGATAGCACCTAATCCTTAACAACAATAATAAATAACGTCTAAAATATTTTAAATGAATTCTTCATACAATAAACATATTCCCAAAACCCGATAGTACAAGTCATAAGATCTACATACTTTTACGATAACTTCTAAATACAACTATCAAAAATAGATTAAAACAGTGTATGAACAAAAATAGGACGGTGACTCCGAAATCCGCGAACATTGTAGCAGGTTTTATCTTGAGTCTCCACAATAGCAATCCACCCTGCTAGCTAACGATCAACCGGCTAAATAATACCTGGAATCTGTAGAAAATAAGCAGAAGTATAGTATGAGCACACCACAACGGTACCCAATAAGTATCAAGACTAACACGCTGAAGTAGTGACGAGGGCTAGTCAAGACACCCACTGGTCTAATAAACTGAACAAGTATAAATATAGGAATAACGGAATATGATATATATATATATAAAGACTGCGCAATATGGCTAACAATACAGTAAATTCAATAAGGAAGGAAACAACAAGTATCAGCGGAAAGACCATAAAATAATACAAAAGAGTGAATGGAACACAAATTAAATCCAGAATCACATATACAACGACAAATAATAACTCAGCAATTATAAATGATCTTACATCAAGTCTTAGTCAATTCCACGAGGTACTGAACCTCAGACAAATCATAACTCACGGTCCCAATATCTGAACCCTAATGTCACGACCCAAAATCCTAACTGAGGTCATGATGGCGCCCAACAGCGGGGTCGGGCAAGCCGACTTTTAATTTACTAAGTTCCTTCTTATTAGTTTAAACACTTTAAAACATACTCAGTTTTAAAAAGTTAAAACATGATTTGACAAAGATAATTAGCCAATTTTAATCAAAACAGTCATGATGAAGAAAGAGCCAATATGTATATATACAGACCCGTAAACCAAAATAACAACTACGTGTGTGCCAGGATCTAGTGTCACAAGTCCTACGGGCATACTAACAGAATATACAAAACACAATATGCAATCCCACTGTCTGAAAGGAATAGACGGGAAATAAGCAAAAGAAAACTCCAAGGCGCTGCCGAGAATCGTCAGGAGAAGCAGCTCACCGTGAAGTCGGGTCCAACTGAGATCAGAATCGAGCTCCGGTCTGATAACCAGATGCACCAGCCTCAAAACCTGTACAATTAAGTACAGAAGTGCAGCATGAGTACATAAATAAATATGTACCCAGTGAGTATTCCGCCTAACCTCGAAGAGATAGTGACGAGAGGTAGACGTGATACTTACTAGGGTCAACATTTCTAAATAACATGATTTGATAGGAACTAGGCAAGCATAACAGTCGTAGAAATCACAAGGAGATAAATCATCAAGTATAGATGTATTTACCTTTGCATGTCAAATTAAACTAGCACATAATGTACTAAATTCCCTTATTAACGTGAACCAGTTTGTAAAATTACAATAAATTCCCAGTGAATCATACAGCACATAATAGGCCGGACACGTACGGCCGAAACATCGCGAAAAATAAATGTGCATTGCCGAGGGTCGAACGGATCGAACCATAGATGCATCTATTACCCCGATCGCGAATCGAACATGCGACGCGGTTGACATAATAGTAAGTCTATCCCGCTCACGAATCGTACATGTGACGCGGTGCCGCATACATAGATAAAATTATCAATTTTTAGGGAAATTATCAAAGATTATTCTTTAAGGCAAGAACCTAAGCAATATATCATGGACCACAACTTCCTAATATTCTCATGCCAACTCAAGGATAATAAGCAATTCAAAATACGTTTAGGAATACATGTAAGGCACATATAAGCATGCTCGTGAGTCCTAGAACTACCCAACATAACATAGTAGTTTCTACGCACGGACTCTCGTCACATCGTGCGTGCGTAGCCTCCGCAAATAAGGACATGCAATTATTTATAATCACCTATGGGGACAATTCCCCCTTACAAGTTTATAAAGGAGACTCACCTCGTGTCGAACCTACTCCTCGGACCAAGAACGCGCCCGAAACTCCGAACTCTACAGCCGAGGACTCGAAACTAGCCAAATGTTATACAAATTCATTAATTTATGCTCAAAATATGAAAATTCTCCTAATCATTTAGTAAATTTCCCATTCTTGAAGAATTTCTAAAATCCAACCCCGGGCCCACATGCTCGGATTCCAAAAATTCTCGAAGGAAACACTCACCCATAGCCTAAGGATCATTAATATACGATTTCTACTTGATTTCATCGCTAATTTACGGGTAAATTCTTAAATTATCGAAAGCCCTAGGTTACTACCCCATTCTTGAATTTTCACTAATTTAGGTAGTTAATTAAGCTAGTATTTCATGCATGAAGCTAATATTAGAGTAGAATTTACTTACCTTCAATAACTAGGTCGTTTGCCCCTCTAAAATGGTGGAAATCGCTCCAAGGAAGAAGAAGAAGATAAGGGAAATGAGTTAATTCCCGTGTATACAAACACACTGTCTGAACAGCGTTTCCGCACTTGTGGCTCAAGGACCGCACATGTGGTCTTGCACCTGCGAGCAAAGGCTCGCACCTGCGGAAATGGACTAGGAAGCCTGTGCCCGCACCTGCGGAATGGAGACCGCACCTGCGGCTTCGCTCCTGCGAAATTTTATCCGCACCTGCGAGAATTGGCCTGACCCCTGAGGATCGCACCTGCGAGGCTGGGACCGCAGGAGCGGTCCCCCACCTTTGACTGAGCAACTGCACCTGCAGACACACTAGAACAGGTGCACCAGCAGCTAATGCAGCTGGTTATTGTCCTCGTGTGGTGTTCGGGAGGCACCTGGGTCCACCCGAGCCCCCGTCCAAATATACCAACGAGTCCCAAATCATAATACGGACTCGCTCGAGCCTTTGGAACACCCAAAACAACGCCAAAACTAAAAATCACACCTCAAAACCCCTAGAACCAAACTTAGGAACTTTAAGTTTTCTAGACTTCGCTAACAACGTGCCGAAACGACCTATACTACTCGGAATGACACCAAATTTTGCACGCAACTCATAAATGAAATAACGAAACTATTCCCGGTCTCGAAATTCCGTTCGGACCTCGATATCGCAAAAACACGTCCCAAACCATAATAGGAACTTAAGGAACTCTTAATTCAATATTGGGCGTCGAAAAGCTCCCGAGTCATCAGAAATCCATTCCGAACATACACCCAGGTCCGGAATCATCATACGAATCTACTGGAATCGTCAAAACTCGACTCCGAGGTCATTTACTAAAAGTGTTGACCGAAGTCAAACTTGGCCTTACGGGCCAACCTTAAGGAACCAAATGTTCCTATAGCACTCTAAACACCTCTAAATCCCGGACCACCAGTCCCTGCAAGTCATAAATCATAATAAGCTGATTTGAAACGACCGGTCGGGTCGTTACACCTAACATTTGGCACCTTGTGCCCTTATTTCATCTAATAACTACACGGACGACTCTCGTGACAATTAGAGTCATTCACACATAGAATGAAAATACAACAAGGTATCTATACTCAACAATAACAAGGAAGCTCCTTAATCCGATAAGAGCACTTAGCTACGTGTATGCTTGTGCAAGTGTCCTAACATAGTTCAAATCAGCTAATATGCAAAGGAAAGGAAAGGACAACACAAAAAAAAATATTTTCTCACAAATTTCACAGAATGAGTTCACACAAGTAAGTGTACCACTATAATATCAACAATAAGAATGCCCCCAGGCCAACACAAGTCATCAGTAAACAGTCCCTGACATAGTCCATCTTGTCTCGCCACGTGTGCAATAGTAGAGGCTCTCCTTCTTTTGCCACACGCTCGTAATCATGTTCCCCCTTGTTACGCCGCATGTGCAATATCAATAGTAATCACGGCACAGAAGAAACCTCGTGAAAATCTCGAAATAAACAACTGTACGACAGAAACCTCATGCATCACAATAACCACAACCGCACAGCAGAAACCTCGTGCATCACCACAACAAATACAACAGCAACAATGACAATAATACAGGATACGGTAGATAAATCAACTCAATAACCTTTGATCATAAGAAAAGGTAAAACTAGTTAATAAGGAATAACCGCCATAAGGAAAACTAGGAATGATAAGAACAACTCAACAAGGAAGAAAATAACATGTAACAATAGTCCCACTATATGGCTCAACAACAAGAACTAACACGAGTCCAATAATTTCACATAAAGTAAGTCCACTAAGGCATAGAACCTCTAAGCTTACCCTAAGGTTGAACAATTACGCGAGAGGTATAGCCAATTCAACTAAAGGTAGGCAGCGAGAAGATCACTATAATTTCAATTAAGGGAAGGCATTTACAAAACAGGAATAACTACAACTTCAAATAGGGATAAGCAATTAGGGAGAAGGCAACATGGCATTGAAATAAATAACAGTCTCAATTAAGTCACATATGAATCAAATATCAATAAGAGTTAATCATGAAGCAAATAATTATAATTGAGAAGGTAAAGGTGAATCTAGTAATTAAGGAAGTAATCATTGCAAGAACAACTGCATATTCAATGAATACAAGGACCTAGGAACCCTAAAAGTCCAATTTCCACAAATAAGTCTGAGCACGTACTCGTCACCTGGTGTACATGGACTATAATCAACATAGAAGACTCAAGTCCTAAAGGGTAGTTCCCCCACATAAGGTTAGGCAAGATACTTACCTCAAAGAAGACAACCCAATACTCTAAAATGAACTCCTCGGATGAAAAGACCTACGGACGGCTCAAATCTAATCAAAATAACTTCAAAACACAAATAAAATGCATAAGGAACTATTCCGGATCATAAAGTCTTAATATTTACAAAAATCTAGAAATCGACCCAAAAGCCGACCCTGAGCCCGCACCTCGAAACCCGATAAAATTTATAAAATCTGAACACCCATTCAGTTATGAGTCCAACCATACTAATTTCATCAAATTCCAATACCAAATCAATGTTCAAACCCAATTATTCTCTTTAGAAAAGTTTTGGATAAAAATCCCCAATTCTCCAATCAAAACATGGATTAATTCAGCAAAATGAACTTCTGTAATCATATTAAAATATAAAAATTATACTTAGATATTGACCCCCATTAAAAGACGAGAAGAACGCTGTGAAAATCACCTCAATAGAAGCTCTAGAACTCAAGATATGCTCAAAATACCAAAATGACGCGGTCTGATTTTTTTATACTCAGGGATTTTCAATTTTGCGACAAAAAATATTTGCACCTGCGCATTTCCAGCTGTCATTTACCCGCGGCTCCGCAGATGCAGACCCAACTTCGCATCTGCGAAGCACCAGCACCAGTTCTCTTCTCTAACACTAAAATGAGCATAACTTCCTCATACGATGTCCAAATTCGACGATTCTTTTTGCTATAGCTCCGTAATTACGATATGGATATAGTGATTCAATACAAAAAGAATTGGAGCTCATTTTATTAATGTGGTACCATTTATGCTTGAAGAAACGACACCGAAACATCAAAAACGAGCGCAACATAACCCAAACCTATCTAAAACTCACCCGAGCCTCTCGGGACCCCGTCTGAACATATAATAAGTTCAATAACCTAGTATGGACCCACTCGAGGCCTCAAACCACATCCAACAAAGACGAAACTACAAATCGCACCATGAATCGGACTTATGAACTTCCAAATCTTCCAACTTCTAAAACTCATGCCGAAACCTATCAAACCAACCCAGAATGACATCAAATTTTTCATGTAAGTCCCAATTGACATAATGGAGCTGTTCCAACTCTCGGAATCGCATTTCGACCCCGGTATCACCAAAGTCAACTATTGGTCAAACCTCTCCACTTTCCAAACTTCAATTTTTCCAACTTACGCCGAAATGCTTCAAATCACCTTACGGACCTCCAAATCCAATTTCGTACGCACGCCTAAGTCCAAAATCACCATACGAAGTGGTTCAAATCATCTAAAACCCATTTCAGAGCCATTTACACAAAAGTCAAATTCCGGTGAACTCTTACCGTTTAAGCTTCCAAAACTTGAATCCTTCTTCCGATTTGACTCCGAATCATCCGGTAACTGAATTCAACCACGCACGCAGGTCATATGAAGCTTCTCAAGGATTTACGCCGCCGAACAAAACTTAAATTCTCACAATGACTGGTCGGGTCTTTAGATCCTCCCCCTCTTAAAACAAATGTTCATCCTCGAACGTGCCAAGGATCACCTCGAAGTATTTAAATCAGTGAATGCAAACCTCCAACACACACTCATAAATTCTCGCATAAGCATGACGACACCATCTCAATTGCAATTTACCCTTTCTACCAACATCGATAAGCTTTATAGCCAAAATTCTCACCTTCCATTCATTTCCAAAAGACCCGATTCTAAATCCATAGTCGATATCAGTCTCAACCATCTGCAAAAACTCATGCCTACACCCACAAGGTACGACCACACAAGATAACACACCACACATAGGCCCTTAATAACACTTCTGATCACAATAGCTGCCCGTAATCAAAAACCAGCAGCAATTAGCCTCATATCCGATAAGAATCCATTTCTAACCTCCACAACACTGACGATGATGCAAGAACCACGAAGACCTCATAACTATACACCTGAATCAACAAGTCACAACTAACACTACTGGGCACACCCCGCAAGCTCAAACTCAAGAAGCATAGAACGAAAATGATTGAATATGCATAGAGAAACACATAAGAGAAATATCAAACAAGCCCGATAGGCATAACTCTATATCAGTATCATACTACGAATCAGTTTAAATAGGAAAAATTAAAGTACATGAACAAATCATAAGGATCTCATCCTTGTATAACTCTCCACTGCGGCACACAGCCCGGCTTAAACATATCAAATCACATGAGCTCGCGAGGTTCTCACCCTCAAATCTAAATCATATGTCAAATATACATCCTACTAATCAAAATCTTCCACTAACCCAGTTCTGCAAATAAAATCACAACACTTACTGAACTCTCACCATGTAGGGCACCAAATCACGAATTGTAACCAAGAATACTCAAGAAATCACACCAAAACCTACCATAATGAACAACAGGGACTCACTTCTAATATCACCACCCTCAATGATGGATAATAACAATGATAGAAACAGCTACCACTCATAGAACCTCCCAACAGGGGCAAACACGTAAATAGAGTGCAAATCATGTTCCCACCTTGTCACGCCACATGCACAACCCATATATATATATATATATATATATATATATATATATATATATATATATATATATATACACACCACGCCTTGCTACGCCGCATGTGCAATATCAATAGTAATCACGGCACGGCAGAAACCTCGTGCAAATCCCCAAATAAATAAATGCACGGCAGAAACCTTGTGCATCACAATAACCACAACCGCACGGCAGAAACCTCGTGCATCACCAAAACAAATACAATATCAACAATGATAATAATACAAGATACGATAAATAAATCAACTCAAGAACCTTCGATCATAAGAAAAGGTAAAACTAGTTAATAAGGAAGAACCACAATAAGAAAAATTAGGCATGATAAGAACAGCTCAACAACGAAGAAAATAACATGTAACAATAGTCTCATTGTATGTCTCAACAAAAAGAACTAACACAAGTACAATAATTTCACATAAGGATAAGTCCACTAAGGCATAGAACCTCTAAGCTTATTATAACGACCCGACCGTTCGTTCCAAGATTTTAGCCTGTTTTCCCCATTTCTGCTTCATTGCTTATGTGGTTCATCTCTTTTGTGTGGTGTTAGTTTGGTTGACTTACGTTCAGATTGGTCGGGGTGAGAATTAAGTCACTTAGTCTCTTAAATGAGCTCAATAGTTGGAAAAGTGAACTGGAAATTGACTTATAGGTAAACGACCTCGGAATGTAGATTTTATGGCACGAATAGCTTCGTTAGGTGATTTGGGACTTAGGAGTGTGTTTTGGAATGTAGTTTTGAGGTCCGATGTAGAATTAGGCTTGAATTGGCGAAAGTTAGCTTTTGGCGATTTCCGGTCGGCAGTGGAAAATAGGCTATCGGGGTCGGAATGGAATTCCAAAAATTGAAGCAGGTTTGTAGCATCATTCTGGATGTGTGTGGAAATTTTCATATCATTCGGACGAGCTCTGGGTAGTTTCAGAATCATTGGTGAATTTCGGAAATTTGAATATCTTTAGGCTTGAATCATGGGTTGATTTGGCGTTTCAATGTAATTTTGGGTGTTTCGAGAGTTCGACTAAGTCCGGGTGATCATTTATGACTTGTTTGTATTTTTGGTTGGCGTCCCGAGGGCCTCGGGTTGAGTTCAGATGGTGACAGCATGATTTTTGGCATTTTGGAGTTCCTAGTGGAAAACTTTCTGGTGTTTCCACATCTGCAGATGAGGAACCGCAGGTGCGAGCCCTTAGAAGAAGACAAGGCTCCGCAGATGCGAAAGTAGGCTGGATCAGCAAAGGCCGCAGGTGTGAGACCTTGACCGCACCTGCGGAGTAGCAGGTGCGGAAGAATTATCGCAGGTGCGGAAGAGGGGGACCTGGCCAAGGAGCGCAGGTGCGAACGCCTGGTCGCGCCTGTGAACCAGCAGGTGCGAGAAGAGGGCCGCAGGTGCAGAAGTCCAGATTTAAGTCATTTTCGAAGGTGCGCACCTGGGACCGCAGGTGCAAGAAAAAGGACCGCAGGTTCGCTCATCGCTGGGCAGAACCTATAAAAAGAACCCTTAGCGAATTTTGGCCATTCTTTCACCAATCTTATTCGGGTTTGAAGCTTTTGAAGGGTTTTTGAAAAGGAAAATCGATAGTTCTTCATTGAGGTAAGGATTTTGGACTTAAAACTCGTTTATATGTGATTAAATGTCGGATTAGTGGTGGAACTTTGGGGAAAAACAATACTTAAATAGTTAATTAGGGCTTGTGATTTAGAGACCTTAAAACGGGAAGTTGAGGGGTCATTTGGACTCCGATTTCAGTGTTCTTGGTATGTATAGACTCGTGGGAGGATGAGGATTTTTGTGGAGTAAATTTAATTGAGTTCTGAGACGTCGGCTCAGGGGTCGGGTTTGACAAATTTCAGGATTTTTGAGTATTTTTATAAATTTCGATTAGTGTTCGTTCCTTGGCATATTATAATGATATACATCTGGTTTTTGGTAGATTTGGAGCACTCGGAGGCCGAATTTAGGGGCAAAGGCAATGCGAAATAGTATTTTAGCCGGTTTTGAGGTAAGTAACGCTTCCAAAATTGGCTCTGAGGGTTCGAAACCCCGAGCTAAATTATTTATGACTATACTTGAAGTGACGCACATGCCAAGTGATGGGCGTGCGGGCGTGCAGCGAGTAATTGTGGCCTGGCATATCCCATTACACTGCTTAGTGATTATTCCCTGATGATATTTGTGCTTCTATTAATGTGGTAATTGTGAACATGTTAGAAATCATGTTAAGTATAAATGCTAGGCTTCACGCCAAAAATGCTGAGACCCGAGTGGTCGTTTATTACTGTCTCATTTTGTGATTATTTGATTTCATATACTCAGTCCTGTTATAGCATATCACTTCATATCTCAGTCTCAGCATTGTTAATTATATGCATACTTATCATTGTTTTGGGCTGATGGATGCATCTGTGATCCATGTGAGTTAGACTGAAGAGTAAAGACTGAATGAGGCCGAGAGCCTGTTATTGATACAGTTATGAGACCGTATTGCACACTGCAACGATATTTAAATAATGCTTTCGTTGGTTTTATACAGCACTTGGGCCATTAGAGCCCCTCCGGAGTCTTTACACCCCCAGTGAGCGCATTGATGTTGAAGGATGGATTTTCCCTTGGCATGGATCGTGTCCGAAATGGATGTTATGTGAGGGATGGATTGTCTCTGGACATGGGTCTTGTCTGAGTGTTGTATTCCGGAGATGGACTTTCTCCGTGGGGCTGGATTGGCCTTTTTCCTCAGTACGGAGTGACTACGGTCACCAATGATTATGTACATTCTGGAATGGACTTTTTCCTGGGCCTGAGAGCCATATACGGTACTGAGTGGACTGTTATGTGAGGGTTGTGAGCACTATGTGCATATCCACATTGGTTTAATTTATATATTTTTATGATGGCATGTAGAGTATACTGGCATACTTGGCATATTTACTCATTCTGATAAACTGTTAGCATGTCTAATTTCTATATATTGTTTATTCTAAATCCTGAGGTTTTGTCCGTCACTACCTCTCAGCCCATAGTTTGGGTTCGTCACTTCTGAGTTGGTGTACTCACTTTACCCCCTTCACCTTGTGTGCAGATCCAAGTATACCGGGACCCGGTAGTGGATATTGAGCAGCTGCCAGAGTTTTCATTGGAGTTGTCAAGGTAGCAGCTGGCGATCGCGACCTTGTCTTCTCTTCCTTATTTCACCTGTTGCACTTATTTTGAGACTATATTGTCTATTTCTTCATTCTTTATTTTTTTTTATATAGCAGCTCATGACTGAGTGACACCGGATCCGGGGTTGGAGGTTTAAAATTTTTAAGTATTGTTTTTAAACTTCAGACTCTTAGTATTATCAATAAATTCGCTTAAAATCGTCTTTATTACTGGAAATTGAATTAGCTTAGATGAAAATGGCGACTTGCCTAGTTTCAGGACAGGCGCCATCACGACTCCGAATCGAGTCGAGAAAATATGGTATCAGAGCTTTAGGTTAAATAGGTCTCACCCGTGATGAGCAGGTTTAGTAGAGTCTTGCGGATCGGTACGGAGACGTCTGTACTTATCTTCGAGAGGCTACAGAACCCTAAGGAAAAATCCCACATTATTGAATTTTATCGTGCGACTTTGTTGAATTCTGGAACTAAACTTCTGTTGTTTTCATTCTCTCACAGATGGTGAGGACTCGTACTACCGATCGTGGTGATCAGACACCAGCAAGACCAGTTGGAGGTCGAGGCCGTGGCGGAGGGAGGGGTGCAGCCTACTTAGCAGCCGGGGCAGTACCTGTGGATCCTCCCCGTGGCGGAGGGAGAGGCTCAGGCACCAGCAGTGCCATTGTGATTCCGGGTCTTTAGGAGACCCTAGCCCACATTTTGACGGTGTGCACCAGCCAGCACAGGCCGTCGCCATGTCTACTACTGCTGCTACTTCTCAGACCGGGAGAGGCTCAGACTCCAGCTACCCGGACACCTGAGCAGTTTACTCAGGGGCTTCAAACACCAGGGACATCTCCACTCCAGCTGGTTGTCCCAGCCTAGGATTTTGTCCCAGCTTTGGCAGATGACGAGCAGCGTAGGTTAGAGAGGTTTAGTAGACTCCAGCCTCCAATTTTTAGTAGTACTGAGGGCGAGGATGCCCAGGTATTTTTGGACAAGTGTTAGAGGATCTATCGCACAGCAGGGATATTGGAGGCTAGTGGGTCCAATTTACTACGTTTCAGTTCACAGGAGTAGAACTCACTTGGTGGGAGGCCTATGAGAGGCGTAGACCTGTTGATGCAGCACCCCTTACCTGGCATCAGTTCTCCATTATGTTCCTGGAGAAGTATATACCGCAGCCCCGCAGGGAGGAGCTACGCAGGGAGTTCGAGCAGTTGCGCCAGGAGGACATGACTGTGACGCAGTATGAGATGAGGTTCTCCGAGTTGGCCCGTCATACTATTTGGCTAGTTCACGTGGATAGGCAGAGGATCAGGAGGTTTGTTGATGGCCTCACTTATTAGCTTCGGATTTTTCTGACCAGGGAAAGGGTATTTGGCGCTTCTTTTGAGGAGGAGGTTGACATTTCCAGAGAGATTGAGTTAGTTTGCCGCCAGGAGCGGATCGAGAGGGAGGCCAAGAGGTCTCGAAGATCTGGGAGTTTTGGTGGGGTTCCTTCAGGGGGTAGCCTCAGCCTGGCAGAGGCTGACCATTCAGGCAGGCTCAGCTAGGTCGCTCAGGTTATCGTGGTGGATCAGTTGGTCATGATCCTCACAGTTCGCATCAGGTGCACCCATCTTTCAGTGCCCTGCCAGCTCAGATTTCAACTTGGACACCACCGGTTCAGAGTTCATCTATGCCTGGTTCTTCCAGTGGTTATATAGGTGCTAGGGTTTCCCTTGACCCTAGTGCCATTCTCCGAGAGAGGTTTCTTTGAGTGTGGAGATGTGGGCCATATTAAGAGGTTTTGTCATCGTCTTGCAAGAGGCACTTATCAGCAGAGGAGTCATCCCGTGGTTTTAGACTCAGTAGCTGCACCGCCTGCCCAGGCAGCTAGAGGAAGGGGTCAGGCATGTAGGGGTATCCCTGGAGGGGGAGGTCGATCCGGTGGTGATCAGGCCCAATTTTATGCATTTTCAGCCAGGTCGGATGAGATGGCTTCTGATGCCGTGATCCCAGGTATTGTATCAGTCTATCACGAGAAGCTTCAGTTTTCATTTGATTTCGGTTTTTCATATTCACATGTTCATCATATTCTAGCCCATTCTCTGGATACGCCCCGTGAATCTTTCGTTACATCTGTTCATGTGCTCGCCCTTGTGGGTGATGTTGTTGTTACGGACTGCGTGTGTCGGTTGTGTGTGGTACCTATTGAGGGTCTGGAGACCCGGGTGGATATGCCATTTCTGAGTATGGTCGAATTCGACGTAGTTTGATCTGATAGATGATGATACTTTTAGGTATGACTTGATGTAGGTGTTTTGCACCGAATCGGATTATTTGACTCTGTAGAGCTATTGTGAGGGTTTCAGTTAATGGCTATTGGGTTTTTCTGTGCTCCGGGATGACCTGGGGGTTACCCGTCCCTGCTCCGAGAGCAGCGATTCGTTGGTTTTAGGCACACATGGTGTGGTTCTGTTGTGGCCTTAATAAGGAGTTGATTAAGGTAAAGTAGCTGGGTATCATAGAGTTTGGACGTATTAGTTGTGTTCTTTCAGATTCGTGTGATTTGGTTCAGGTATATACGGTGTGTGGAGGCATGATTCTAACCTTATAGATGAGTTCTGACGTGGAATTTTGGTTCTAAGGCGTAGGGATTAGGTTAGATATGGTGGCGTTCGAATGTGTTGTGTTATTAGATCGATGCGGGGTAGGGTGACATGGGTTCACCCCGGGTATGTACATGGTAAGGTTATTCGGCGGTTTGAAGGCTTTTGGAAAAACTCTTGGCACTTTCGAGGACGAACGTTTGTTTAAGAAGGGGAGAATGTAACGACCCAGCCGTTCGTTTTGAGAGTTTAGCCCGTTTTCCCCATTTCTACTTCATTTCTTGTGTGGTTCATCTCTTTTGTGTGGTGTTAGGTTGGTTGACTCGGGTTCAGATTGGTCGTGGTGAGAATTAAGGCACTTAGTCTTTTAAATGAGCTCAATAGTGGGAAAAGTCAATCGGGAATTGACTTATAGGTAAACGACCTCAGAATGTTGATTTTATGGCTCGGATAGCTTCGTTATGTGATTTGGGGCTTAGAAGTGGGAATGTAGTTTTGAAGTCCGGTGTAGAATTAGGCTTGAATTGGCGAAAGTTAGTTTTTGGCGATTTTCGGTCGGCAGTGGAAAATAGGCTATCGAGGTCGGAATAGAATTCCGGAAATTGGAGCAGGTTCATAGCGTCATTCTGGATGTGTGTGCAAATTTTCATATCATTCAGACGAGGTTTGGGTAGTTTCGGCATCGTTGGTGAATTTCAGAAGTTTGAATATCTTTAGGCTTGAATCATGGGTTGATTTGGTGTTTCGATGTTATTTTGGGTGTTCCGAGAGTTCGACTATGTCCGGGTGATCATTTATGACTTGTTTGTAATTTTGGTTGGGGTGTCTATGGCCTCGGGTTGAGTTCGGATGGGTGACGGTATGATTTTTTGGCATTTTTGAGTTGTTGGGTGGGAAACATTCTGGTGTTTCCGCACCTGCGGATGGGGAACCACAGGTGCGAGCCCACAGAAGCGGACAAGGCTCCACAGAAGCGGAAGTTGGCTGGGTCAGCAAAGGTCGCAGGTGCGAGACTTGGACCGCACCTACGGAGTCGTAGGTACGGACGCCTGGTCGCGCTTGCGAGCCCGCAGATGCGAGAAGAAAGCCGCAGGTGCGGAAGTCCGGAATTAAGTCATTTTCGCAGGTGCGCACCTGGGACTGTAGGTGCGAGTCCGTAGGTGCGAGAAAAAGGACCGCAGGTGCGGTCATCACTGGGCATAACCTATAAAAGAACCCTTAGCGAATTTTGGCCATTCTTTCACCATTGTTATTCGGGTTTGAAGTTTTGAAGGGTTTTTGAAGAGGGAAATCAATAGTTCTTCATTGAGGTAAGGATTTTGGACCTAAAACTCATTTATATGTGATTAAAGGTCGGATTAGTGGTGGAACTTTGGGGAAAAACAATGCTCAAATAGGTAATTAGGGCTTGTGATTTAGAGACCATAAAACGGGAATTTGAGGGGTCATTTGGACTCCGATTTTAGTGTTCTTGGTATGTATATACTCGTGGGAGGATGAGGGTTTTTGTGGCGTAAATTTAATCGAGTTCTGAGACATCGGCCCGGGGGTCGGGTTTGACCAATTTCAGGATTTTTGAGTATTTTATATAAATTTCGATTAGTGTTCATTTCTTGGCATATTATAATGATATACATCTGGTTTTTGGTAGATTTGGAGTACTCGGAGGCCGAATTTAGGGGAAAAGGCATTGCGGAATATTATTTTAGCCGGTTTTGAGGTAAGTAACGTTTCCAAAATTGATTTTGAGGGTTCGAAACCCCAAGCTAAATTATCTTTGACTATAATTGAAGTGATGCACATGCCAAGTGACGGGCGTGCAGCGATATTTAAATCATGCCTTTGTTGGTTTTATACAGCGCTTGGGCAACTATGGCCCCTCCGGAGTTTTTACACCCCAGTGAGCGCATTGATGTTGAGGGATGGATTTTCCCTGGGCATGGATCGTGTCCGAAGTGGATGTTATGTGAGGGGTGGACTGTCCCTGGACATGGATCTTGTCTGAGTGTTGTATTCCGGAGATGGAGTTTCTCCGTGGGGCTGGATTGGCCTTTTTCCTCATTACGGAGTGACTACGGTCACTAATGGTTATATACATTTCGGGATAGTCTTTTCCCTAGGCCTGAGAGCCATATACGGTACTGAGTGGACTGTTGTGTGAGGGTTGTGAGCATATGTGCATATCCACATTGGTTTCATATATATATTTTTATGATGGCATGTAGAGTATACTGGCATACTTGGCATTTTACTAATTCTAATAAACTGTTAGCATGTCTAATTTCTATATATTGTTTATTGTAAATCCTGAGGTTTTGTCCGTCACTACCTCTCAGCCCATAATTTGGGTTCGTCACTTCTGAGTTGGTGTACTCACGTTACCCCCTGCACCTTGAGTTCAGATCCAAGTACACCGGGACTGGCAGTGGACATTGAGCAGCTGTCAGAGTTTTCATTGGAGTTGTCGAGGTAGCAGCTGGCGATGGCGACCTCGTCTTCTCTTCCTTATTCCACCTTTTGCACTTATTTTGAGACTATATTGTCTATTTCTTCATTCTTTATTTTTTTTTATATAGAAGCTCATGACTGAGTGACACCGGATCCGAGGTTGGAGGTTTAAAATATTTTTTTCAAATATTGTTTTTAAACTTCGGACTCTTAGTATTATCAATAAATTCATTTAAAATCGTATTTATTACTGGAAATTGAACTTAGCTTAGATAAAAAGGGCGGCTTGCCTAGTTTCACGACAGGCGCCATCACGACTCCGAAATCGGGTCGTGAAAAGATGGTATCAGAGCTCTAGGTTAAATAGGTCTCACCAGTCATGAGCAGGTTTAGTAGAGTCTTGCGGATCGGTACGGAGACATCTGTACTTATCTTCGAGGGGCTACATAACCCTTAGGAAAAATCCCAAATTATTATTCGAGCAGTTGCGCCAAGAGGACATGACCGTGACGCAGTATGAGATGAGGTTCTCCGAGTTAGCCCGTCATGCTATTTGGCTAGTTCCCATGGATATGGAGAGGATCAGGAGGTTCGTTGATGGCCTCACTTATCAACTTCGAATTTTTCTGACCAAGGAGAGGGTGGGTATCTGGCGCTTCTTTTGAGGAGGTGGTTGACATTTCTAGAGAGATTGAGTTGGTTTGCCGCCAGGAGCGGATCGAGTGGGAGGCCAAGAGGTCTCGAGGATATGGGAGTTTTGGTGGGGTTCCTTCAGGGGGCAGCCTTAGCCTGGCAGAGGCCGACCATTCAGGCAGGCTCAGTCAGGTCGCTCAGGTTATCGTGGTGGATCAGTTGGTCATGATCCTCACAGTTCGCATCAGGTGCATCCATCTTTCAGTGCCCTGCCAGCTCAGAGTTCATCTTGGACACCATCGGTTCAGAGTTTATCTATGCCTGGTTCTTCCAGTAGTTATCCTGGTGCTAGGGGTTCGCTTTAGACCCTAGTGCCATTCTCCGAGAGAGGTTGCTTTGAGTGTGGAGATGTGGGCCATATTAAGAGGTTTTTTCCTCGTCTTGCGAGAGGTACTTATCAGAAGAGGAGTCAGCCCGTGGTTTCAGACTTAGTAGCTGCACCGCCTGCCCAGGCAGCTAGAGGTGGGTGTCAGGCATGTAGGGGTCTCCCTAGAGGGGGAGGTCGATCGGTGGTAATCAGGACCGATTTTATGCATTTTCAGCCAGGCCGGATGAGATGGCTTCTTATGCCGTGATCCCAGGTATTGTCTCAGTCTGTCACGAGAAGCATCAATTTTCATTTGATTCCGATTTTTCATATTCGCATGTTCATCATATTCTAGCCCATTCTCTGGATACACCCCGTGAATCTTTTGTTACATCTGTTCATGTGCTCGCCCTTGTGTGTGATGTTGTTGTTACGGACCGCGTGTGTCGGTTATGTGTGGTACCTATTGAGCGTCTGGAGACCCGGGTGGATGTGCCATTTCTGAGTATGGTCGGTTTCGACGTAGTTTGATCTAATAAATGATGATACTTTTAGGTATGACTTGATGTAGGTGTTTTGCACCGAATCGGATTATTTGACTCCGTAGAGCTATTGTGAGGGTTTCAGTTAATGGCTATTGTGTTTTTATGTGCTCCGGGATGATCTAGGGGTTACCCGTCCCTGCTCCGGGAGCGGCGATTCGTTAGTTTTAGGCACACATGGTGTGGTTCTGTTGTGGCATTCTTAAGGAATTGATTAAGGTAAAGTATATGGGTATCATAGAGTTTGGACGTATGAGTTGTGTTCTTTTAGATTCGTGTGATTTGGTTCAGGTATATACGGTGTGTGGAGGCGTGATTCTAACCTTATAGATGAGTTCTGACGTGGAATTTGGGTTGTAAGGCATAGGGATTAGGTTAGATATGGTGGCGTTCGAATGTGTTGTGTTATTAGATCGATGCGGGGTAGGGTGACATGGGGTCACCCCGGGTATGTGCATGGTAAGGTTATTTGGCGGTTTAATGGATTTTGGAACAACTCTTGGAACGTTCGAGGACAAACTTTTGTTTAGGAAGGGGAGAATGTAACGACCCGGCCGTTCGTTCCGAGAGTTTAGCCCATTTTCCCCATTTCTACTTCATTTCTTGTGTGGTTCATCTCTTTTGTGTGGTGTTAGGTTGGTTGACTCGGGTTCAGATTGGTCGTGGTGAGAATTAAGTCACTTAGTCTTTAAAATGAGCTCAATAGTTGGAAAAGTAATGGGGAATTGACTTATAGGTAAACGACCTCAGAATGTAGATTTTATGGCTCAGATAGCTTCGTTAGGTGATTTGGGACTTAGGAGTGTGTTCGGAATGTAGTTTTGAAGTCTGGTGTAGAATTAGGCTTGAATTCGCGAAAGTTAGTTTTTGGCGATTTCCGGTCGGTAGTGGAAAATAGGCTATCGAGGTCGGAATGGAATTCCGGAAATTGGAGCAGGTTCCTAACGTCATTTTGGCTAAGGAGCGCAGGTGCGAACGCCTGGTTGTGCCTGCGAGTCAACAGGTGCGAGAAGAGGGCCGCAGGTGTAGCAGTCCAGAATTATGTCATTAACAGGTGCGCACCTGGGACCGTAGGTGCACACCTGGGACCGCAGGTGCGCACCTGGGACCGCAGGTGCGAGTGCGCAAGTGCGAGAAAAAGGACCGCACGTGCGGTCATCGCTGGGCACAACCTATAAAAAGAACCCTTAGCGAATTTTGGTCATTCTTTCACCATTGTTATTCGGGTTTGAAGCTTTTGAAGGGTTTTTGAAAAGGGAAATCGATAGTTCTTCATTGAGGTAAGGATTTTGGACCTAAAACTCGTTTATATGTGATTAAAGGTCGGATTAGTGGTGGAACTTTGAGGGAAAACAGTGCTTAAATAGGTAAATAGGGCTTGTGATTTAGAGACCTTAAAACGGGAATTTGAGGGGTCATTTCGACTCTGATTTCAGTGTTCTTGGTATGTATAGACTCATGGGAGGATGAGGATTTTTTTGGCGAAAATTTAATCGAATTATGTGACGTCGGCCCGGGGGTCGGGTTTGACCAGTTTCAGGATTTTTGAGTATTTTTTATAAATTTCGATTAGTGTTCGTTCCTTGGCATATTATAATGATATACATCTGGTTTTTGGTAGATTTGGGGCACTCGGAGGCCGAATTTAGGAGCAAAAACACTGCGAAATAGTATTTTAGCCGGTTTTCAGGTAAGTAATGCTTCCAAAATTGGTTCTGAGGGTTCGAAACCCCGAGATAAATGATTTATGACTATAATTGAAGTGATGCACATGCCAAGTGATGGGTGTGCGGGCGTGCAGCGAGTAAATGTGGCCTGGATTATCCCATTGCACCGCTTAGTGATTATTCCCTGATGATATATGTGCTTCTATTAATGTGGTAATTGTGAACATGTTAGAAATCATGTTACGTATAAATGCTAGGCTTCACGTCGAAAATCCTGAGACCCGAGTGGTCTTTTATTACTGTCTCATTTTGTGATTATTTGATTTCATATACTCAGTCATGTGACACTTCATATCTCAGTCTCAGCATTGTTAATTATATGCATACTTATCATTGTTTCGGGCTGATGGATGCATCTGTGATCCATGTGAGTTAGACTGAAGAGTAAAGACTGAATGAGTCCGAGAGCCTGTTATTGATACAGTTATGAGATCGTAATTCACACTTCAGCGATATTTAAATAATGCTTTCGTTGGTTTGATACAGCGCTTGGGCCACTAGGGCCCCTCCGGAGTTTTTACACCCCCAGTGAGCGCATTGATGTTGAGGGATAGATTTTTCCTGGGCATGGATCGTGTACGAAGTGAGTAGTTATGTGAGGGATGGATTGTCCCTGGACATGGATCTTGTCTGAGTGTTGTATTCCGGAGATGGACTTTCTCCGTGGGGATGGATTGGCCTTTTTCCTCAGTACGGAGTGACTACGGTCACCAATGATTATGTACATTCCGGGATGGACTTTTCCCTAGGTCTGAGAGACATATACGGTACTAAGTGGACTGCTGTGTGACGGTTGTGAGCAGTATGTGCATATCCACATTGGTTTCACACATATATTTTTATGATGGAATGTAGAGTATACTGGCATACTTGGCATATTTACTCATTCTGATAAACTGTTAGCATTTTTAATTTCTGTATATTGTTTATTGTAAATCCTGAGGTTTTATCCGTCACTACCTCTTAGCCCATAGTTTGGGTTCGTTACTTCTGAGTTGGTGTACTCACGTTACCCCCTGCACCTTGTGTGAAGATCCAGGTACACTGCGACCCGGTAGTGGATATTGAGCAGTTGTCAGAGTTTTCATTGGAGTTGTCGAGGTAGCAGCTGGCGATCGTGACCTCGTCTTCTATTCCTTATTCCACCTGTTGCACTTATTTTGAGACTGTGTTGTCTATTTCTTCATTCTTTATTTTTTTATATAGCAGCTCTTGACTGAGTGAAATCGGATCCGGGGTTGGAGGTTTAAAATTTTTGTTTCAAAAATTGTTTTTAAACTTCAGACTCTTAGTATTATCAACAAATTCGTTTAAAATCGTATTTATTACTGGAAATTGAATTTAGCATAGATGGAAAGGGCGGCTTGCCTGGTTTCATGACAGGCACCATCACGACTCTGAAATCGTCGTGAAAAGATGGTACCAGAGCTCTAGGTTAAATAGGTCTCACCAGTCATGAGCAAGTTTAGTAGAGTCTTGCGGATCGGTACGGAGACGTTTGTACTTATCTTCGAGAGGCTACAAAACCCTTAAGAAAAATCCCACATTATTGAATTTTGTCGTGCGACTCTATTGAATTCTGGAACTAAACTTCTATTGTTTTCATTCTCTCACAGATGGTGAGGACTTGTGCTACCGATCGTGGTGATCAGACACCAGCAGGACCAGCTGGAGGTCGAGGCCGTGGCAGAGGGAGGGGTGCAGCCCGCTTAGTAGCCGGGGCAGTACCTGTGGATCCTCCCACTGATCAGGATCAGGTCCCCGCAATTGAGATCCCAGCGGGAGAGGCTCAGGCACCAGTAGTGCCNACCTATTTAACCTAGAGCTCTGAAATCGTCGTGAAAAGATGGTACCAGAGCTCTAGGTTAAATAGGTCTCACCAGTCATGAGCAAGTTTAGTAGAGTCTTGCGGATCGGTACGGAGACGTTTGTACTTATCTTCGAGAGGCTACAAAACCCTTAAGAAAAATCCCACATTATTGAATTTTGTCGTGCGACTCTATTGAATTCTGGAACTAAACTTCTATTGTTTTCATTCTCTCACAGATGGTGAGGACTTGTGCTACCGATCGTGGTGATCAGACACCAGCAGGACCAGCTGGAGGTCGAGGCCGTGGCAGAGGGAGGGGTGCAGCCCGCTTAGTAGCCGGGGCAGTACCTGTGGATCCTCCCACTGATCAGGATCAGGTCCCCGCAATTGAGATCCCAGCGGGAGAGGCTCAGGCACCAGTAGTGCCCATTGTGATTCCGGGTCTTGAGGAGACCCTAGCCCAGATTTTGATGGTGTGCACCCGCCTGGCACAGGTCGTCGCCATGTCTACTACTGTTGCTACTTCTCAGGCCAGGGGAGGCACTCAGACTCCAGCTGCCCGGACACCTGAGCTGGTTATTCAGGGGCTTCAGACCTCGGGGACAGATCCAGTCCAGTCGGTTGCCCCAGCCTGGGATTTTTTGGTCCGATCTTTGGCAGATGACGAGCAGCACAGGTTAGAGAGGTTTAGTAGACTCCGGCCTCCGATTTTTTGTAGTACTGAAGGTGAGGATGCCCAGGGCTTTTTGGACAAGTGTTAGAGGATCCTTCGCACAGCAGGGATACTGGAGGCTAGTGGGGTCCCATTTACTACCTTCCAGTTCGCAGGAGCTGAAATCGCTTGGTGGGAGGCCTATGAGAGGCGTAGACCTGCTGATGCGGCACCCCTTACATGGCGTCAGTTCTCCATTCGTTTCTAGGAGACGTATATACCGCAGTCCCGCAGAGAGGAGCTGCGTAGGGAGTTCGACCAGTTGCGCCAGGAGGACATGACCGTGATGCAGTATGAGATGAGGTTCTCCGAGTTAGCCCGTCATGCTATTTAGCTAGTTCCAATGGATAGGGAGAGGATCAGGAGGTTCGTTGATGGCCTCACTTATCATCTTCGAATTTTTCTGACCAGGGAGAGGGTATATGGCGCTTCTTTTAAGGAGTTGGTTGACATTACCAGAGAGATTGAGTCAGTTTGTCTCCAGGAGCGGATTAAGAGGGAGGCCAAGAGGTCTCGAGGATCTGGGAGTTTGGGTGGGGTTCCTTCAGGGGGGCAGCCTCAGCCTGGAAGATATCGACCATTCAAGTAGGCTCAGCCAAGTCGCTCAGGTTATCGTGGTGGATCAGTTGGTCATGATCCTCACAGTTCGCATCAGGTGCACACATCTTTCAGTGCCCTACCAGCTTAGAGTTCATCTTGGACACCATCGGTTCAGAGTTCATCTATGCCTGGTTCCTCCAGTGGTTATCCTGGTGCTAGGGGTTCCCTTTAGACCCTAGTGCCATTCTCCGAGAGAGGTTGCTTTGAGTGTGGAGATGTGGGCCATATTAAGAGGTTTTGTCCTCGTCATGCGAGAGGTAATTATCAGCAGAGGAGTCAGCCCGCGATTTCAGACTCAGTAGTTGCACCGCCCACCGAGGCAACTAGAGGTGGGGGGTCAGGCATGTAGGGGTCGCCCTAGAGGGGGAGGTCGATCCGGTGGTGATCAGGCCCGATTTTATGCATTTTCAGCCAGGCCGGATGAGATGGATTCTGCTGCCATGATCCCAGGTATTGTCTCAATCTGTCACGAGAAGCTTCAGTTTTCATTTGGTTCCGGTTTTTTATATTCACATGTTCATCATATTCTAGCCCATTCTCTGGATACGCCCCGTGAATCTTTAGTTACATTTTTTCATGTGCTCGCCCTTGTGGGTGATGTTGTTGTTACGCACCGCGTGTGTCGGTTGTGTGTGGTACCTATTGAGGGTCTGGAGACCCGGGTGGATTTGTCATTTCTGAGTATGGTTGGTTTCGACATAGTTTGATCTAATAGATGATGATACTTTTAGGTATGACTTGATATAGGTGTTTTGCACCGAATCGGATTATTTGACTCCGTAGAGCTATTATGAGGGTTTTAGTTAATGGCTATTCGGTTTGTCTGTGCTCAGAGATGATCTAGGGGTTACCCGTCCCTACTCCGGGGAGCTGCGTCATTAGTTTTAGGCACACATGGTGCGGTTCTGTTGTGGCCTTCTTAAGGAGTTGATTAAGGTAAAGATGTTGGGTATCATAGAGTTTGGACGTATGAGTTGTGTTCTTTCAGATTCGTGTGATTTGGTTCAGGTATATACGGTGTGTGGAGGCGTGATTCTAACCTAATAGATGAGTTCTGACTTGGAATTTGGGTTCTAAGGCGTAGGGATTATGTTAGATATGGTGGTGTTCGAATGTGTTGTGTTATTAGATCGATGCGGGGTAGGGTGACATGGGGTTACCCCGGGTATGTGCATGGTAAAGTTATTCGGCAGTTTGATGGTTTTTGGAACAACTTTTGGAACGTTCAAGAACGAACGTTTGTTTAAGAAGGGGAGAAAGTAATGAACCGATCGTTCGTTCCGAGAGTTTATCCCCTTTTCCCCATTTATGCTTCATTTCTTGTTTGGTTCATCTCTTTTGTGTGGTGTTAGGTTGGTTGACTCGGGTTCAGATTGGTCGTGGTGAGAAGTAAGGCACTTAGTCTCTTAAATGATCTCAATAGTTGTAAAAGTCAACCGGGAATTGACTTATAGGTAAACGACCTCGGAATGTAGATTTTATGGCTCGGATAGCTTCGTTAGGTGGTTTGGGACTTAGGAGTGTGTTCGGAATGTAGATTTGAGGTCCGGTGTAGAATTAGACTTGAATTGGCGAAAGTCAGTTTTTGGCGATTTCCGTTCGGCGGTAGAAAATAAACTATCGAGGTCGGAATGGAATTTTGGAAACTGGACCAAGTTCGTAGCTTCATTATGGATGTGTGTGAAAATTTTCATATCATTCGGACGAGGTCTGGGTAGTTTCGGCATCGTTGGTTAATTTCGAAAGTTTGAATATCTTTAGGCTTGAAGCATGGGTTGATTTGGTGTTTCAATGTTATTTTGGGTGTTCCGAGAGTTCGACTAAGTCCGGGTGATCATTTATGACTTGTTTGTATTTTTGGTTGGGGTCCCGAAGGCCTTGGGTTGAGTTCGGATGGGTGATGGTATGATTTTTGGCATTTTGGAATTGCTAGTGAGAAACTTTGTGGTGTTTCCGCACTTGCGGATGGGGAACCGCAGGTGCGAGCCCGTAGAAGCGGACAAGGCTTCGCAGATGCGGAAGTTGGCTGGGTCAGCAAAGTTCGCAGGTGCGATAATTGGACCGCACCTGCGGAGTCGCAGGTGCGGAGGAATTGTCGCAGGTGAGGAAGAGGGGGACCTGGCCAAGGAGCGCAGGTGCGGACGCCTGGTCGCGCCTGCGAGCCCGCAGGTGCGAGAAAAGAGCCGCAGGTGCGGAAGTCTGGAATTAAGTCATTTTCACAGGTGCGCACCTGGGACCGCAGGTGCGAGTCCGCAAGTGCGAGAAAAAGGACGCAGGTGCGGTCATCGCTGGGTAGAACCTATAAAAAGAACCCTTAGTGAATTTTGGCCATTCTTTCACCATTGTTATTCGGTTTTGAAGCTTTTGAAGGGTTTCTTAAAGAGGAAAATCGATAGTTCTTCATTGAGGTAAGGATTTTGGACTTAAAACTCGTCTATATATGATTAAAGGTCGGATTAGTGGTGGAACTGTGGGGAAAAATAGTGCTTAAATTGGTAATTAGGGCTTGTGATTTAGAGACCTTAAAACGGGAATTTGAGGGGTCATTTGGACTCTAATTTCAGTGTTCTTGGTATGTATAGACTCGTGGGAGGATGAGTATTTTTGTGGTGTAAATTTCATCGAATTTTGAGACGTGGGCCCGGGGGCCAGGTTTGACCAATTTTGGAATTTTTGAGTATTTTTGATAAATTTCGATTAGTGTTTTCCTTGGCATATTATAATGATATACATATGGTTTTTTGGTAGATTTGGAGCACTCGGAAACTGAATTTAGAGGCAAAGGCACTGCAGAATAGTATTTTAGCCGGTTTTGAGGTAAGTAACGTTTCCAAACTTGGTTCTGAGGCTTCGAAACCCCGAGCTAAATGATTTATGACTATAATTGAGGTAACGCACATGCCAAGTGACGGGCGCGCGGGCGTGCACCGAGTAATTGTGGCCTGGCTTATCCCATGGCACCTCTTAGTGATTATTCCCTGATGATATCTGTTCTTCTATTAATGTGGTAATTTTGAACATGTTAGAAATCATGTTAAGTATAAATGCTAGGCTTCACCCCGAAAATGCTGAGACCCAAGTGGTCGTTTATTATTGTCTCATTTTGTGATTATTTGATTTCATATACTCAGTCCTGTTATAGCATATCACTTCATATCTCAGTCTCAGTATTGTTAATTATATGCATACTTATCATTGTTTCGGGATGATGGATGCATTTGTGATCCATGTGAGTGAGACTAAATAGTAAAGACTGAGTGAGGCCGAGAGCCTGTTATTGAGACAGTTATGAGATCGGACTGCACACCGTAGAGATATTTAAATCATGCATTCGTTGGTTTGATATAGCGCTTGGGCCACTAGGGTCCCTCCGTAATCTTTACACCCCCAGTGAGCGCATTGATGTTGAGGGATGAATTTTCACTGGGCATGGATCGTGTCCGAAGTGGATGTTATGTGAGGGATGGATTATCACTGGACATGGATCTTGTCCGAGTGCTGTATTCCGGAGATGGACTTTTTCCGTGGGGCTGGATTGGCCTTTTTCCTCAATACGGAGTGACTACGGTCACTAATGATTATGTACATTCCGGGATGGACTTTTCCCTGGGACTAAGAGCCATATACGATACTGAGTGGACTGTTGTGTAAGGGTTGTGAGCACTATGTGCATATCCACACTGGTTTCATACATATATTTTTATGATGGCACGTAGAGTATACTGGCATACTTGGCATATTTACTCATTCTGGTAAATTGTTAGCATGTCTAATTTCTGTATATTGTTTATTGTAAATCCTGAGGTTTTGTCCGTCACTACCTCTCATCCCATAGTTTCGGTTCGTTACTTCTGAGTTGGTGTACTCACGTTAACCCCTGCACCTTGTGTGGAGATCCAGGTACACCGGGACCCGGTAGTGGATATTGAGCAGCTGTCAGAGTTTTCATTGGAGTTGTCGAGGTAGCAGCTGGCGATCGCGACCTCGTCTTCTCTTCCTTATTCCACTTGTTGCACTTATTTTGAGACTATGTTGTCTATTTCTTCATTCTTTATTTTTTCTTATTTAGCAGCTCATGACTGAGTGACACCAGATCTGGGGTTGGAGGTTTAAAATTTTTGTTTCAAATATTGTTTTTAAACTTCAGACTCTTAGTATTATCAATAAATTCGTTTAAAATCGTATTTTTTTACTGGAAATTGAATTTAGCTTAGGTGAAAAGGGCGGCTTGCCTGATTTCACGACAGGCGCTATCACGACTCTGAAATCGGGTCGTAACACTTACCCTAAGGTTGAACAATTACATGAGAGGTACAGCCAATTCAACTAAAGATAGGCAGCGAGAAGATCACTATAGTTTCAATTAAGGGAAGGCATTTACAAAACAGGAATAACTACAACTTCAAATAGGGATAAGCAATTAGGGAGAAGGAAACATGGCAATGGAAGAAATAACAGCCTCAATTAAGTCACATATGAATCAAATATCAATAAGAGTGAATCATGAAGCAAATAATTCTAATTAAGCATGTAAAGGTGAATCTAGTAATTAAGGAATTAATCATGGCAAGAACAACTTCATATTCAATGAATACAAGGACCTAGGAACCCTAAAAGGCTAATTTCCACAAATAAGTCCGAGCACGTACTCGTCACCTCGCGTACACTTACTACAATCAACATAGAAGATTCAAGTCCTAAGGGGTAGTTCCCCCACAGAAGGTTAGGTAAGATACTTACCTCAAAGAAGATAACTCGGTACTCTAAAATGAACTCCTCGGGTGAAAAGACCTCCGAACGGCACAAATCTAATCAAAATAACTTCAAAATACAAATAAAACGCATAAAGAACTATTCTGGATCATAAAGTCTCAATCTATAAAAAATCTATAAATCAACCCTAAAGTCGACCCCGTCCCGCACCTCGAAACCCGAAAAAATTTACAAAATTCGAACACCCATCCAATTACGAGTCCAACCATACTAATTTCATCAAATTCCGATACCAAATCAATATGCAAACCTAATTATTCTCTTTAGAAAAGTTTTGGATAAAAACCCCCAATTCTCCAATCAAAATATGGATTATTTCAAAAAATGAACTTCTGTAATCATATTAAAATATAAAAATTATACTTAGATACTGACCCCCATAAAAAGATGAGAAGAACGCCGCGAAAATCACCTCAATTGGAGATTTAGAACTCAAGATATACTCAAAATACCAAAATGACGCAGTCTGATTTTTTTATACTCAGGGATTTTCGCTTTTGCGACAAAAATATCCGCACCTGCGCATTTCCAGCTGTCATTTCTGCTTTTGCGGACCATTTTTCGCACCCGCGGCTCCGCAGATGCAGACCCAACTTCGCATCTGCAAAGCACCAGCACCAGCTCTCTTCTCCGACACTAAAATGAGCATAACTTCCTCACACGATGTCCAAATTCGACGATTCTTTTTGCTATAGCTCAGTAATTATGATACTTATCTAATACTTCAATTAAAAAAGAAATTGGAGCTCATTTTATTAATGTACCATTTATTCTTGAAGAAACGACGCCGAAACATAAAAACAAGCGCAACACAACTCAAACCTATCTGAAACTCATCTGAGCCCCTCGGGACCCCGTCCAAACTTATCAATAAGTTCAATAACCTAACACAGACCCGATCGAGGCCTTAAACCACATCAAACAAAGACGAAACTACAAATCGCACCATGAATCGAACTTATGAACTTTCAAATCTTCCAACTTCTAAAACTCGTGCCGAAACCTATCAAACCAACCCAGAATGACGTCGTATTTTGCATGCAAGTCTGAATTGACATAACGGAGTTGTTCTAACTCTCAGAATCACATTCCGACCCCGGTATCACCAAATTCAACTATTGGTCAAACCTCTCCACCTTCCAAACTTCAATTTTTTCAACTTTCGCCGAAATGCTTCAAATCTCCCTACGGACCTCCAAATCCAATTCCGGACGCACGCCTAAGTCCAAATTCACCATAGGAAGCTGTTCAAATCATCTAAAATTCATTCCGTAGCCGTTTACACAAAAGTCAAATTCCGGTCAACTCTTACCGCTTAAGCTTCCAAAACTTGAATTCTTCTTCTGATTTGGCTCTGAATCATCCGGTAACTTAATTCAACCCGTAGGTCGATATAAATATTATGAAGATGCTCAAGGTCTTATGCCACCAAATGGAACTTAAATTCTCAAAACGACTGGTCGGGTCGTTACAGATGTCGGTTGAAAAAAAAATACCAACTGCGGAGTATCATCACGATGTGAAGGTGTTGTTTTAGTTGTTTGATAAAGGTTGTGCTACATCTTGTGAAGTAGAAGCTGGTTGAACTGACTTTTGCAAGTTCTGGAAACGCTTGACCCTTGGCATACTTGCAATCAATAAATAAACTACATGAAACTATATACCAGAATGGTGAAAGATTGAACAATCTTAGTTACAAAATTTCCTGTAAAAGAGTCATGGAATCACCATGTTAGTTGCTACGAGGAAACAATTAAATAATCTAATTACTTGCAATCTCGATCACACCTTGCAATAGTTTTTGTACTATAATGCTTTAAACTTGAAGAAACTAAGTGCTTACTGGAGGAATGTAAAAGATATATTCATCTTCAGAAAAAGACAAGTTTTAAACTTGAAGAAAACACTTGCCACAAGTATAGAAAATTAACATCCAGTACTTTGAAAATTATATTTCTCACTCATATAAAATATCCTAATTCCTAGTCAGACTTATGCTCCTCTATTGCAATTTGGATATTCTCATAATTAATATCAAAATATTTCTCCAATTCTTGTTGTTGGTATGACTCATTCACGTAAATTTCTTCTTCATCAACATCTCCCATGTCAAACAAATCTCTTGGCTTTAGATGCACAGCACCACTCCATTCTTTATCAGTTTCATCATCAACATAATAGACCATATTTGCTTGAGATGCTTCAATATAAGGATCATGGCCCTCACGATCATCCGTGTGACTCAATCTAGAAAAATTGACACAATTAAATTTTCAAACATCTCTTTTGAACCCTCTATCTCGAGTAATGTCAGCCCACTGGCATTTGAAGAGCACAACCGTAAATCATCCATAATGATTGAGCTCAATTATATCTTCCAATTTCCCATAATATGGCAACTCCGCTTGCCTTACATTTTTGTCATAATTAGATGCAATACAAGAGGTGTCAGAGGTAAGCAAAACTCCACTATCTTGAGTCTTCAATCTGTGTTCTCTAGACACAATACGAAACTTGAATCCATTAATGTTCATCTCTTTTGTGTGGTGTTAGAGGGTTCAGATTGGTCGTGGTGAGAATTAAGGCACTTAGTCTTTTAAATGAGCTCAATAGTTGGAAAAGTCAATCGGGAATTGACTTATAGGTAAACGACCTTAGAATGTAGATTTTATGGCTCGGATAGCTTCGTTAGGTGATTTGGGACTTAGAAGTGTGTTCGGAATGTAGTTTTGAAGTCCGATGTAGAATTAGGCTTGAATTGGCGAAAGTTAGTTTTTGGCAATTTCCGGTCGGTAGTGGAAAATAGGCTATCGAGGTCGGAATGGAATTCCAGAAATTGGAGCATGTTCGTAGCGTCATTCTGGATGTGTGTACAAATTTTCATATCATTCGGACGAGGTGTGGATAGTTACGGCATCGTTGGTGAATTTCGGAAGTTTGAATATCTTTAGGCTTGAATCATGGGTTGATTTGGTGTTTCGATGTTATTTTGGGTGTTTCGAGAGTTCGACTAAGTTCGGGTGATCATTTATGACTTGTTTGTATTTTTGGTTGGGGTCCCGAGGGCCTCGGGTTGAGTTCGGATGGGTGACAGTATTATTTTTGGCATTTTGGAGTTTCTGGTGGGAAACATTCTGGTGTTTCCGCACCTGCGGATGGGCAACCGCAGGTGCGAGCCCGCAGAAGCGGACAAGGATCCACAGATGCATAAATTGGCTGGGTCAGCAAAGGTCGCAGGTGCGAGACTTGGACCGCACCTGCGGAGTCGCAGGTGCGGAGGAATTGTCGCAGGTGCGGAAGAGGGGGACCTGGCTAAGGAGCGCAGGTGCGAACGCCTGGTCGTGCCTGTGAGCCAGCAGGTGCGAGAAGAGGGCCGAAGGTGCAGAAGTACAGATTTAAGTCATTTTCGCAGGTGCGCACCTAGGACCGTAGGTGCGCACCTGGGACCGCAGGTGCGAGTCCGCATGTGCGAGAAAAAGGACCGCACGTGCGGTCATCGCTGGGCAGAACCTATAAAAAGAACCATTAGCGAATTTTGGCCATTCTTTCACCATTGTTATTCGGGTTTGAAGCTTTTGAAGGGTTTTTGAAAAGGAAAATCGATAGTTCTTCATTGAGGTAAGGATTTTGGACCTAAAACTCGTTTATATGTGATTAAAGGTCGGATTAGTGGTGGAACTTTGGGGGAAAATAGTGCTTAAATAGGTAAATAGGGCTTGTGATTTAGAGACCTTAAAACGGGAATTTGAGGGGTCATTTGGACTCTGATTTCAGTGTTCTTGGTATGTATAGACTCGTGGGAGGATGAGGATTTTTTTGGCGTAAATTTAATCGAATTCTGTGACGTCGGCCCGGCGGTCGGGTTTGACCAGTTTCAGGATTTTTGAGTATTTTTTATAAATTTCGATGAGTGTTCATTCCTTGGCATATTATAATGATATACATCTGGTTTTTGGTAGATTTGGAGCACTCGGAGGCCGAATTTTGGAAAGCACTACGAAATAGTATTTTAGCCGGTTTTTAGGTAAGTAATGCTTCCAAAATAGGTTCTGAGGGTTCGAAACCCCGAGCTAAATGATTTATGACTATAATTGAAGTGATGAACATCCCAAGTGATGCGTGTGCGGGCGTGCAGCGAGTAAATGTGGCCTGGCTTATCCCATTGCACCGCTTAGTGATTATTCCCTGATGATATATGTGCTTCTATTAATGTGGTCATTGTGAACATGTTAAAAATCATGTTAAGTATAAATGCTAGGCTTCACGTCGAAAATGCTGAGACCCGAGTGGTCTTTTATTACTGTCTCATTTTGTGATTATTCGATTTCATATACTCAGTCATGTTATACCATATCCACTTCATATCTCAGTCTCAGCATTGTTAATTATATGCATACTTATCATTGTTTCGGGTTGATGGATGCATCTGTGATCCATGTGAGTTAGACTGAAGAGTAAAGACTGAATGAGGCTGAGAGCCTGTTATTGATACAGTTATGAGATCGTATTGCACACCGCAGCGATATTTAAATAATGCTCTCGTTGGTTTGATACAACGCTTGGGCCACTAGGGCCCCTCCGGAGTTTTTACACCCCCAGTGAGCGCATTGATATTGAGGGAAGGATTTTCCCTGGGCGTAGATCGTGTCCGAAGTGGAAGTTATGTGAGGGATGGATTGTCCCTGGACATGGATCTTGTCTGAGTGTTGTATTCCGGAGATGGACTTTCTCCGCGGAGCTGGATTGGCCTTTTTCCTCAGTACGGAGTGACTACGGTCACCAATGATTATGTACATTCCGGGATGGACTTTTCCCTAGGTCTGAGAGACATATACGGTACTGAGTGGACTGTTGTGTGACGGTTGTAAGCACTATGTGCATATCCACATTGGTTTCACACATATATTTTTATGATGGCATGTAGAGTATACTGGCATACTTGGCATATTTACTCATTCTGATAAACTGTTAGCATTTTTAATTTCTGTAAATTGTTTATTGTAAATCCTGAGGTTTTATCCGTCAGTACCTCTCAGCCCATAGTTTGGTTTCGTAACTTCTGAGTTGGTGTACTCACGTTACCCCCGGCACCTTGTGTGCAGATCCAGGTACACCGCGACCCGGTAGTGTATATTGAGCAGTTGTTAGAGTTTTCATTGGAGTTGTCGAGGTAGCAGCTGGCGATCGCGACCTCATCTTCTATTCCTTATTCCACCTGTTGCACTTATTTCGAGACTATGTTGTCTATTTCTTCATTCTTTATTTTTTTTATATAGCAGCTCTTGACTGAGTGAAATCGGATCCGGGGTTGGAGGTTTAAAATTTTGTTTCAAATATTATTTTTAAACTTTAGACTCTTAGTATTATCAATAAATTCGTTTAAAATCGTATTTATTACTGGAAATTGAATTTAGCATAGATGAAAAGGGCGTCTTGCCAGGTTTCATGACAGGCGCCATCACGACTCCGAAATTGTCGTGAAAAGATGGTACCAGAGCTCTAGGTTAAACAGGTCTCACCAGTCATGAGCAGGTTTAGTAGAGCCTTGCGGATCGGTACGGAGACGTCTGTACTTATCTTCGAGAGGCTACAGAACCCTTAGGAAAAATCCCACATTATTGAATTTTGTCGTGCGACTCTATTGAATTCTGGAACTAAACTTCTGTTGTTTTCATTCTCTCACAGATGGTGAGGACTCGTGCTACCGATCGTGGTGATCAATCACCAGCAGGACCAGCTGGAGGTCGAGGCCGTGGCAGAGGGAGGGGTGCAGCCCGCTTAGTAGCCGGGGCAGTAACTGTGGATCCTCCCACTGATCAGGATCAGGTCCCCGCAATTGAGATCCCAGCGGGAGAGGCTCAGGCACCAGCAGTGCCCATAGTGATTGTGATTCCGGGTCTTCAGGAGACCCTAGCCCAGATTTTGATAGTGTGCACCAGCCTGGCACAGGCCGTCGCCATGTCTACTACTGATTCTACTTCTTAGGCCAGGGGAGGCACTCAGACTCCAGCTGCCCGGACACCTGAGCAGGTTATTCAGAGATTCTTCAACAATATAACCTTTTGTTCGTGCTTTGTTCCCTACAAGAGACTTGAAATGACCTAATAATCTATAATAAAAATGACATGGTATTAGAACAAGCATTCAGTTTGAGTTAAATATTAAAGTTTGATTTAATGAATGCTATGAAATAATAATGTTTTACCTATCAACAAAATACACCCATCGAAATGTACTGGACCACCTTGTATCACTTCATCTACTAGATACATAGTTAAATGAACCATGACAGTGAAGAAAGATGGAGGGAACAAAATCTCCAAGTGACAAAGTGTGACTACAATCTGATCCTGTAGCTTCTCTAGGTCAGATAGGCTCAAGCTTTTCAAAAAGCGATTTCTAAAAAAGGAAGAAATCTCTATCAAGAACTCAACAACCTCATTCAGAAGTAAATTTTAAATGGCGATAGGTAAAAATTATTCCATGATGATGTGACAATTATGACTTTTTAATTCGAAGATCCTCTTCTGATTCAGATCAATACAATGAGAGATATTACTTGAGTAACCATCCGGCACTGAAATATTCTTTAATGTTTTTGGGAAGGCGACTATCTTCTCTTTTGGAATTACAAATGCAGCAAGACGATAATTCTCGTTCTCGTCTGGCCAAAGATCACGCCTTATACCCATATCTTTTAGATCTTTTCGAGCCTTAACATGATCCTTTGATTTGTCTTTATCCATTAGCAAAGAGTATATAATATTGTCAAACACATTCTTCTCAATGTGCATGACGTCCAAATTATGGCGCAACGAGTTGAATTCCCAATATGGAAGATTGAAGAATATGCTTTTCTTTCTCCACTGCTGGGTTGCACCTTCCCCATTTTTTCTTTGTCTATTTCTTTTCTTTCTAGCATTCAACTCGGTTGGCCTTCCAAATGTAACATCGATTTCTTTCACTTATTGCAAAATGTCTTACCCCTATAACTTCCTTGGCAGGTTCCTATCCTCCACATCTCCATAAAAACAATGCCTCATCAATCTAAATTTGTGATTTTTTGCCAAAAATTGACGATGACCAATAAAACACCATTTTCTACTGTGAGGAAGTCGACAAGGTTCTGAGTCAAAATTATAAGAGGGCCATGCCAAATGAGTATGTGTGTTCCAACCAGCTAAGATATCAAGTCCAGGAAAATCACCGACTATCCACATAAGAGCTGCTCGCATTCTGAACATTTCATTCTTTGATGAATCACAAGTTTCCACACCTTCGTACCACAACTCATTCAACTCCTTAATAAGAGGTTGTAAGTATACATATATATTATTACCGCCGCACGTGGACCCGAAATGATCATTGAAAGGATGAAATTTGGTATCTTCATGCACAACCCAGGTGGAAGATTATATGGAACCAAAACCACAGGCCAAATACTATAATTAGTACTCACCGTTCCAAAAGTATTGAAACCATCACTAGCTAGGCCTAATCGAACATTTTGGGGATCATAAGCAAATTCAGGAAATATTGTATCAAACCTCTTCCATACCTCACCATCTCTAGGATGCATCATTATTCCGTCTTTGTTACTATCCTCTGCATGCCATCCCATATGCTCTGCAGTCTTAGAGCACATGAATAATCTCTGCAACCTTGGTTTTAGTGGAAAGTAACACAAAATTTTTGCAGGCTTTTTTTCTTCTTCTTTTAACCTGTAGCAGGCACGCGATGATTGTTGCCCCTATCATTAGGCTTCCATCTAGAAATGTGACAATCCTTGCATGTTTCTTCATTAGCATCATCTCCCCAGTACAACATGCAGTCATTTGGACAAGAATCCATTTTTATGTAATCAAGACAAAGTTTTTTGATGATTTTCTTGGCTTCATAAAAAGAATCAGGGATACTTGCAAATTTAAACGCATCTCTCAATAGATCTAGTATCATAGTCATTCCCTTGTCACTTAGCCCAGACAAACTCTTTATATGATATAGCTTTAACAAAAATTCTAGCTTTGAGTACTTGGACCCTTCATACAATTCTTGCCTTCCATCTCTAAGCAACTCAAAAAAGTCTTTATTATTTGAAGTAGGCATATCATTTAACATTTCCTCTTCTCTCCCTGCTTGTGATGAACCTACATCAATGACTTCATGTCTTAAGCCCTGAAATGCTTCATTAATCAATAAGTCTATTGGATTTTCAGCAAGTAATGTATCTTGAGTGACCTCTATGTTATTAAAGTTATGCAACAGATTTATTTTGCCATGAAAAACGCAAGTGACATAATCTTGAGGGAATGACTTGCAGATTAAATGATCGAACATTATATCTCTAGTCAACCACTTCACAAAACCACACTTAGGACACATGCATTTTATTCTATCTTCTATAGCTCCATTTTTAAATACAAAATCTAGAAATTGATTCAAACCAAACAAATATCCAGTTGTGTTCCTTGACAATCGAATCCAAGATTTATCAACTGGAAAAGTATTTGGAAAAATCTGAAACCTTTGAGAAATGCAGCTAATACCAGTAAGGACTCTTCTAATGAAGAGAGTTTGATATAACCTACAAAATTTTCATGAGAAACAAAAAATTTAGTAACTTGTCAATTTTATAAGATCAGAGACATACTTTACAATTTTATAAGCTAAATAAAAGGGAATGGTAAAGTTAGCTAATTAACTAGCATGAACAACAATAAGTATCTATGTATTGACTTCATTTACTATTAGTTCCTAAATAAAGTATCTCTAGTGTTCAAATCAGATAAACAATTATTCAAACTAAATAAAGGACAAGCATTATGGTATATCAAGTTATCTCGATGTTTTACCCATAGACTGGATATCCAAATGTATTAAAATCCTAAGGACATGGTATGTATGTGTCTGCGAGCATCATGGCAGTAATGTTATAACCAACAAAGCAAACAAATATAACCTGCTATGCACTATTACCATTTCAAGAGTAACAAGTAGGGGTGTTCAAACCGAACTGGAAAATCGCACCAAACCGAAAAATTAAACCAACCCGATTAAAAAACCCGACTAGGTTTGATTTGGTATTGAGTAAAAAACACGAACCAAACCGACATAAATATATAATTTTTATACATTTTTTTAAGACTTTTTACTGAATTTTCTTTAAAAAATATAAATATATTTGGGATCCTCATGTGTTAACCTTGAAAGCGCACATTGACGGAAAATTATTGATAGACGACTAAGAAAATAACTATCATGTGTTACTAAGAAAATTCTCCCATTGGAATGTTTTAATAGATCATATATTGGTCAATTTTTTCAATATTTACTAAACATATATTCACTTATCAAAAGTTTATCTATAACTTTAACAAAATAAGATTCGAATAATATTTATCTAACAAAAAAACCCGAAAAGCCGAAAAACCCGACAAAACCGAACCAATCCAAACCGATATAGTTGATTTGGTTTGATTTTGATAAAAATCGAACCAACCTGGTCCATACCCCTAGTTACAAGTGAGATTTAAAGCTCTCTTACAGCTACAGAAGTGGGACATGGTAATCTTAGTTTTAAAATGATAGAAATCTGTAGAGTTTCAGAGAAATAAAGAGTAAAAACTGCTCCACAATAAACAAAAGAAAAATAGAAACTACTACCACCAACAACAATGAAACTCCAACCATCAATCCAAGAATGCAACAAAAAAAAATGTGGTTGCCTTAGCACAGCCTCCCAAATATGAGCTCATACACATACTGGAAATGATGCATGCCCACATTATGTCCTCTACTTTTGAGAAGTAGCCATACATGGAAATAAAATTCACAAACAACAGAACTGTCGGACCCTATTCACAATGAAAATCAAAAGTTACCATAATAAACAAACTGTCAGGTTAAAGAAACAGTTGGCTCAACTGACATTAAAGTGAAAGAAACTAAGAAAGATGATAACCTTCAAGTGAGAAACTGTCAGCTTAAGAGCTGTTTTTTGGTCATTCTTTAATACCTTCTCCAGTACCAGCCATCCAAATTGGTTCCATTCAAATGCCTCTTCATCTACATCCTCCAGTTGGTCCATCCCTTACCCATATACATCCATCACAACCTACCATCTTCCAATTTGGTCAGCTCAGGTACTCATCTACTGTCTCACAAGGGATTGTTGCAATCACTGCTCAGTCAATGTATTTTGGTCAGCCCAATGTGCAGGCTCATTACAACACCAGTCAGAACTCCGGTGGTTCTGTGCCTCCCCAGCCTGCTCTAGATGCTTCTACTCTGAATGTGATGAAAGACAATGTTCAATCTCTTTCAGCAAATCAAGAACATGCTTCTGTATTGAGGCCTGGAGGACATAATGACAGTAAGCCAGCACAAGGAAGTGCAGAAAGCAAAGCTCTTACAGTCAACATTACCGGGATTGCAGGTGCTAGTGATAGAAAGCTTATCTCAGAGTCAGCTCCTCAAGCTGAGGATAGGGGCTTGACTAATGCAGATAGGCGTGTGCAACCATCTAAGCGGATAGCTTCTGATGGCAAGCAGTCCACTGTGCTTCCATCAACTCAGTTAGTATCTAATGAGAAAACTTATGCTGGGGGCAGGGCTCAAGGCCAAGCGTACAGCAACAAGGGTAAAAGATTCGCGTATGCTGTAAAAGGTTCTGGATTGAGGTCATCTTTTCCAACTTCTGATGGTCCTTATTCTGAGTCAAGTAGATTTAAGAGGCAGCCTCGTCGAACAGTTTAGCGAACTGAGTTTCGAATCCGGGAAAACTCAGATAGCAGGCAATCATCCAGCATGGTTTTTTTCTAATGACTCTGGTCGTGGTGAAAAGGTAATCACGGAGGGAGATAACCTTCTAGATTGCAGGGCTTCTGCTCTCACTTAAAAGCCAATCCATCTCGTATGGTTTCCGATATTATTCATATACTCAAGTAAGGTAGAAGTATAGAATGCAACAAGATAGATATCATTGGACCAAAACATTCGAAGTAAGTTTATTAAATCGCATAGAGATTTTATTTCTATACCCAAGCTGATGATATGCTTTATGTTTTATAGTCATGTTTAAAGCTTAAAATCTGAAAAATAATTAACAAAAGTTCATCCTACCAGAAATAAGAAGATGACTGCCCAATACTATTATAATTACTGGAGTTTTGAAGTAGAGGAAAAAACCTTCTTCTTCTTCTATAACAAAAAAGGAGCAGAGAGAACCTAAATCAAATTCACATGCAAAAATTATTGAAATTGGTGCAGAGAAAACCTAAATCAAATCACATGCAGAAACTGCTGAAATTCAGCTATTAGGAAAACATAATCAAAACCCTAGAGGAATTAAAATCGGATATAAACAGATTAGGAAGGAGAGGGCAGAGAGCTCCAATTCGAGTTGTACCTTTTTCCAGGAGATTCAGCGACAAGTACGCTTCAATTCGAGTTGTAATTGCTGAAATTCTCATTAAATCGCACAAATATCAAACTTAGAGGAATTAAAATCGGATATCAACTCTTTTCGCAATGCAAATCCCGCAAAATTGCACATATAATGACAATGGGAGATTAAAGAGAAAAAAAAACTTACCATTTTCAGGAG
Source organism: Nicotiana knightiana (assembly GCA_005239525.1). NCBI lineage: Eukaryota > Viridiplantae > Streptophyta > Magnoliopsida > Solanales > Solanaceae > Nicotiana > Nicotiana knightiana. The sequence goes on along the minus strand of ML404177.1, from coordinate 12,321 downwards.
AGAGAAAGAATTTGAACCCTAAATCATTAGAGTGAAGAGCGAGAAAGATGATATGACGAGGAGTGAAAGATCAAAATACTTGAAAAAAGTGGAAAGATAAAAATAAAGGAAGGAAATATTCTATTGTTAGCGCCTTTTTTTAAGGAAGCGGAGATTTCTAAACGCTACAAATTAAATTTCAGTACGGAGGTTAATAAGACCCCGTAGTTAGATACAATTTGGGGAGGTTAATAATAACCCCGTAATAAAACCTCCGTAAATAGATTATTTTTTTATAGTGCCCCTTGGAGTACGGTTCTTCTTCGAGTCTTGTATGGACGCGAAATACTTTATATAACGGCTTGTCATTTTTTATAATTAACTACGTTCAATTATGCATCTGACTGAAAGATAAAAATATAAATAATTCGAAGAGACTTAGAGATTATACAAAAATCCAAGTTACATAGGTGTTTTCAAAGATTATAATGATTTGGTATTGACCTTTTGAGTTGATTGTTACTTTGCTATGAAAGATTTTACCTTATAAAAGTTGATTATGGAAAGTATATTATATTAAATGGAAAGTTATTGATAAATGATTTCTGAGACTTGAACAATAAAACATATAAAGTTAGTTTTTGTTGAAATCCTCGTCATATAAAAATTTTCTAGCATTTGATTACATATAAAAATGTCTGGGGCATATGGAATATGATAATGGCAGAAGCTACATATGGTGGGAAATGCAACTACGAAAATATTATTTTGGTGATTGAGTGGGTATATTAAAGTTCAACAACAATATACATGTACTGACTGAATCAATTGGTACGAAGCAAGAGTTACAGATACTTAGAAGAAAATAATATACATTTATATGTAGTAATTTCATGACTTGGAAGTTTTTAAGAAAACTTACATTTACATGTAGTCATTTTTTCCGGGAACCAATATTTGTTTTAATTTATTTATTAATAGGAGAAGATGAGTCGTCTGTTTTGGTAGGTTGTTGTTGGGGCTTTTGTATTTATATTCGATTATGAGGTCACAATTAAACTTATACTCACTTTGCAAAAGTTTGCAAGCGTACCCACTTTACGATCAACTTCAGCTTGTTGGATCTGAAGTTAAAAGAAAAAATGTCTGAAGTGAAAGAATTGCACTTCACATGCACTTAAGGCCAAATACATTTGAAGTGCAACCAATGGTTTCATCCACTTAAGGCTAATAAGTCTGAAGTGAAAAGTTGCACTTCAGATGCACTATAGACCGATAAGTCTAAAGTGAAAAATTGCACTTCAGATGCACTTACGGCCAAAAAGTCTGAAGTGCAACAAACATTTTCATCTACTTAAGGCTAATAAATTTGAAGTGAAAATTTGCACTTCAGATTCACTTAAGGCCAATAAGTTTGAAGTGAAAAATTGCACTTCAGATGCACTTAAGGCCAAAAAGTCTAAAGTGCAACAAACGTTTTGCTACACTCAAGGCCAATAAATCTGAAGTGAAAAATTGCACTTCAGGTGCACTTAAGGCCAAAAAGTCTAAAGTGCAACAAAGGTTTTCATTTACTTAAGGTCAATAAGTCTAAAGTGAAACCCAGAAACATAAATTTATTCTTCGAATTATAACAATCCAATATACGATTTAATACCTAAATCTACTCCAAATGAGCTCAAATTTGAAACATAACCTCCAAATATCATCAGGAACAAACTTCAATCATCAATTTGTCAAAACAACAATAAATCCAATGAACCCATTTTGCAATTAAAAAAAATAAGAAGAAAAAACCCTAAGCAATAGTAAAAAATAAAGCGTCATAACAGCTCACCATTGTAAATCATCATAAACTATATTAAATTTATTTACAACCACCATATAAAAACATTATCACCTCACCTGAAGAAGAAGAAGAAGAAGAAGAAGAAGAAGAAGAAGAAGAAAACAAAGGAGGAGAAGGAGAGGAGAAAGAAGCCTGAAGTTGTTTAAAAAGTGGGTGCAAGTTAAAAAAAAATTTAAAAAGTGAGTATAGGTTAAATGGAGGCAACCAAATAGGGCGCCCCATGCAATTTTCATGTTGGGGACTTTTGCATTTATATCCGGTTTTGGGGTCACAATTGAACTTATACTCACGTTGCAAAAAAGTTTGCAAGCGTACCCACTTTACGATCAATTTCAGCTTGTTGGGTCTGAAGTTAAAAGAAAAAATGCCTGAAGTGAAAAAATTGCACTTCAAATGCACTTAAGGCCAAATACATTTGAAATGCAACCAATGGTTTCATCCATTTAAGGCTAATGTCATGACCCGAAATCTCACCTTCAGGTCGTGATGGCGTCTAACGTTGAACTCGCTAGACAAGCCAACGTTACTAACAAACCCGATCTATTCTTTTACTGGTTAGCATTTTTTTTAAAGAGACATACAAGAACAATTAGATATGAGAAAGCGGAAGGTAAGAAATTCAACATCTTAAATAATAATTCGTACCAAAAATTTCCTTAAACACCCCCCAAGACTGGTGTCACAAATTCATGAACAGTCTAAGATTTTTACTAAAAAGAAAGTCTTAATAAAACAATACAACTGTCTCGAAAGTACAAGAGAAGACAGAATTAAAGATGAATGAGATAGGAGGTGACGCCAAGACCTGCGGACGCTTGCAGGGCTACCTTAGTATCACCTGTGGACTGAAGGACACTCCCTCGATCACTGTCCGCCGGGTCCGGTACCGTAATCTGCATAATATAAAGAAGTGCATGTGTAGCATCAGCACAACCGACCCCATGTACTGAGTAAGTGCCGAGCCTAACCTCGGCGAAGTAGTGACGAGGCTAGGGCACGACAAATAATAGACACCTGTGCAATTCAATAATATATAATAGAAGTAACAGCGGAAGTAAACAGTTAAGAACAAATACGGGAAGAACATGCCAGGGTACAGAGGGGAAAAACACTCATTGAGTAATAGAACATGGCAACCATCTAGTATCAGAATAACAACAGGGAAATAAACAAGTGCACGGCATCACCCTTCGTGCTTTACTCTCATTCTCACCAAGACAAGTGCACGGCATCACCTTTCGTGCTTTACTCTCATACTCACCAAAACAAGTGCACGGCATCACCCTTCGTGCTTTACTCTAATTCTCACTAAGACAAGTGCACGACATCACCCTTCGTGCTTTGACCTCACTATATTGGCACGGCATTAACCTTCGTACTTTTTAATATGAATAATGGCACGGCATCACCCTTCGTCCTTTTACCTCACTATATCGGCACGACATTAACCTTCATGTTTTTAATATGAATAATGGCATGGCATCACCCTTCGTGCTTTTACACTCTTACTTACCCAACAATAATCGGAACAACAATTTGGCAAGGAAGAACCAAAATACAAAACATAATTTATAACATCCCGGCAAGGGAACAATAACAGCAACATCACCGTCCCGGCAAGGGACCCAGCTATAACCAATTTCACTGAACGTACAACATAACCAAAATAATCCTCAGCCGAACAACTAATCAACAGTGTTCCCAACCAAGTATTTCCAACAATTGAATAATCTCCAAAAGTAGAAGCTACTTCATAACACAGTGAATATCGAAGAAAAACACATATACCATAAGATATGACTCACGGGCATGCTTGACAACAAGGTATAGGTACTCATCACCTCACCTATACATTTAACATAATAATAACATGTAGCACATATGACTAAACACCTATTCCCTCAAGCTAGGGTTAGGCCAAACACTTACCTCGATTCCAAGAACCCAAATCAAGCCTCTAGTACCGCCTTTCCTCTCGAATCCGACTCCGAAACGATAATATTTAATCATGACCAGCTTAATAATTTAAATAATGACTCAATAATTCAACCCCAAAGCCTAAATATGTATTTCCGATCATTCTTCCAAAAATATCAAAATTCGACCCCGGGCCTGCTTGGTCAAAACACGAGGCTCGGACCAAAACCCGATCACCCATACCCCCATGAGTTCAAATATATAATTTATTTTGAAATCCAACCCCAAATTGAGGTTGAATTGCCCAAAATTTCAAAGCCCTTACTCTATCAAAAATCCCTAATTTCTACTTTGATTTTAGGATTTTAGGCGTAGATTCTAGTGATTAGGGAAGGAAAGTGGAAGAAATTGGTGTTAGGAACACTTACCCAAATGGCTATGGAGGAGAAAATGGCTTGGAGGTCTTCAATGGGGGTTGGAGAAGAAGAAAAAGGTGAAGAATGAGAAGAATCCCATAACAAGTGTTCTGTTTTAGACATATTAAATAACTGGGCGAAAATGCTCTCTACGATCGTAGAGGAAGACCTGGCTGAACTATGTGATCGCAGGGAAGGTAACGCGATCACAGAGCTATGGAGTCTCACCCTATGCGATCGCGGAAAAAAGGTCGCGACCACACTGACCAATCTACCCCCAGGCCCCAGACCTACCTAGTACACTATGCGATCGCGAAGTAGACATTGCGATCGCGTAGAGCATCAACGACCCCTCCCAGCCCAATACTATGCGATCGCGGCTAGGCTTATGCGATCGCATAGAGACACACACCAGACACCAGAAAATCAACAAAATACCAGATTTTCCATGCTTTTACACCCCGTTAACTACCCGAGCCCTCGAGTCTCAAAATCAAAAACACACACGACTCCCAAATTATCCTACGGACTTATTCAAGCATTGAAATCACCAAAATATCATCAAAATCCATGAATTAAACCTCAAAACTCATAGAATTTTCTTTAAACTTCATAAGGCTCAATTATTTTGTTTTTGATCCGAAACACGTCAAACCAAGTCCGTTTCTTTCCAAATTTTACAGATAACTCACATAGCACATCTCAAACCTGTTCCGAGCTCCGAAATCATAATACGGGCCCGGTAACACAGATTTCACATCAAAGTTCATTTTCAAAAGTCTTTCTTATTTTCATAAAATAATTTTCTTTAAAAAAAACATTTCTCGAGCTTGGGACCTCAGAATTCGATTCCGGGCATACGCCCAGGTCCAATATTTTCCTACAGACCCTCCGGGACCGTCAGATCACGGGTCCGGGTCCGTTTACCAAAAATATTGACCAAACTCAACTTTATTCCATTAATTATTATAATTTCAACTGTTCAACACATTTCCACATATAGACTTCCCGGCTGGGCGCTCGGGTTGTGCACGCACATCGAGGTAGGATTAACGGAGGCTTTCGGGGCCTCGGAATACAGTTTTTGCTAAATTACACAAGATGGCCTTTTGGGTCATCACAATATCCACCTCTAAAACAACCGTTCGGCATCGAACGGACATAAAAAAGTACATGAATCGGGGAAAAGGTGGGGATAACGGCTCCACATATCGGGCTGGGACTCCCAAGTAGCTGCCTCAATAGGCTGACCTCTCCACTGAACACGAACCGAAGGATAACTCTTCTATCTCAACTGTTGCACCTGCCAATCTAATATGGCTACCGACTCCTCCTCATAAGACAAATCCTTGTCCAACTGGACACCACTGAAGTCAAGTACATGAGATGGGTCCGCAATATACCTCCGGAGCATAGACACGTGAAATACCGGATGCACGGCTGACAAACTAGGTGGCAAGGCAAGTCTGTAGGCCACATTTCCTACCTTGTCCAGAATATCAAATGGACCAATGTACCTAGGGCTCAACTTGCCCTTCTTTCCGAATCTCATCAGGCCCTTCATGAGCGACACCCAATTAAATACCCAGTCGCCTATCATAAATGCCAAAACTCGAACTCTGTGATCCGCATAAATATTCTGCCTGGACTGAGCTGTACGAAGTCTATCCTGAATGATCTTCACTTTGTCCAAAGCATCTTGGACGAACTCAGAACCCAACAATCTAGCCTCTCCCGGCTCAAACCATCCGACTGGAGACCGACACCGTCTACCATACAACACCTCATACGGAGCCATCTGAATGCTCGACTGATAGCTGTTGTTGTAGGAAAACTCAGCTAAAGGCAAGAACTGGTCCCATGAACCTCCAAAGTCAATAACACAAGCTCGCAACATATCCTCCAAAATCTGAATAGTACGCTCAGACTTCCTGTCCTTCTAAGGATGAAATGTTGTGTTCAAATTGATCTGTGTGCCCAACTCTAGCTAAAATACTCTCCAGAAATGGGAGGTAAACTGAGTACCTCGGTCTGATATAATAGATATGGGCGCACCATGCAATCTAACAATCTCTCTCATATAGATCTTTGCCAACTTCTCTGTTGAATACGAAATTGATACTGGAATGAAGTGCGCTGACTTGGTCAGCCTATCCACAACGACCCATACTGCATCAAACATCCTCTGAGTCCGTGGGAGTCCAACTACAAAGTCCATGGTGATATGCTCCCACTTCCACTCGGCAAGCTGAATCTGCTGCATCAAACCACCAGGCCTTTGGTGCTCGTACTTAACCTGCTGACAGTTCAAACACCGAGCTACAAAAGCTACAATATCCTTCTTCATCCTCCGCCACCAATAGTGCTGCCGCAAGTTCTGGTACATCTTTGCGGCGCCCGGATGAATAGAATATCGGGAACTATGGGCCTCCTAAAGTATAACTCACGAATACCATCCACATCAGGTACACAAACCCGTCATTGCATCCTTAGAACTCCCTCAACATCAATCGTAACCTGCTTGGCATCTCCGTGCCTGACTCTATCTCTAAGAACACATAAATGGCGATCATCATACTACCTGGCCCGAATGCGGTCGTACAAAGAAGAACGGGCTACGTATGGGCCAAAACACTGCCAGTCTCAGAAACCTCCAATCTCACAAATCGGTTGGCTAAAGCTTGAACATCCAAAGCAAGAGGTCGCTGTAAGCTCTTATGATCCGTGAACACCTCACATGGAACACCATACCAATAATGCCTCCAAATCTTCAATGCATGCACAATAGCTGCTAACTCCAAGTCATGAACTGGATAGATTTTCTCATGGACCTTCAACTGACGAGAGGCATAGGCTATAACTTTGCCATCATGCATCAACACTGCACCAAGACCAACCCGTGAAGCATCACAATACACGGTATACGATCCGGAACCTGTGGGAAAAACTAACACTGGTGTCGTTGTCAAGGCTGTCTTGAGCTTCTGAAAGCTCGCCTCACACTCATCAAACCACCTGAACTAGGCACTCTTCTGAGTCAACCTGGTCATCAGGGCTGCAATGGATGAAAAGCCCTCCACAAACTTGCGATAATAACCTACTAAGCCCAAGAAACTCCGGATCTTTGTAGCTGAGGTGGGTCTAGGCCAATCTCTGACTGCTAAAACCTTCTTGGGATCCACCTGAACACCCTATGACAATACCACATGTCCTAGAAATGCAACTGAACTCAACCAAAACTCACACTTGGAGAATTTGGCATACAACTTACTATCCCTCAGAGTCTGGAGGACGACTCTAAGGTGTTGATCATGCTCCTCTCGGCTGCGAGAGTATATCAATATATCATCAATGAAAACAATCACAAATGAGTCCAAATAGGGCATGAACACTCGGTGCATCAATTCCATGAAAGCAGCGGGGGCATTGGTTAGCCCAAATGACATCACCAAGAACTCATAATGCCCATAACGAGTGCGAAAGGCTGTTTTAGGTACATCAGACGCCTTAATCCTAAGCTGATGGTAATCAGATCTCAAGTCAATCTTGGAAAACACTGAAGCACCCTGAAGCTGGTCAAATAGATCATCAATCCTCGGCAAAGGATACTTGTTCTTAACAGTAACCTTCTTCAACTGCCGGTAGTCAATACACATCCTCATCGATCCATCTTTCTTCTTGACAAACAGTATTGGGGCACCTCAAGGAGAGACACTAGGCCTAATGAAGCCTTTATCCAACAAATCCTGCAACTGATCTTTCAACTCCTTCAACTCTGGCGGGGCCATACGATACGGCGGAGTAAAAATAGGCTGGGTGCCCCGAGCTAACTCAATACAAAATTCAATATCCCTGTCGGGTGGCATACCCGGCAGGTCAGCAGGGAAAACCTCTGGAAACTCATGAACCACTGGCACCGACTCCAAGGATGGAACCTCGACGCTAGAATCACGAACATAGGCCAGATAGGCCAAACAACCCTTCTCGACCATACGCCGAGCCTTCATATAAGAAATGACTCTACCAGAAGAATGACTAGGAGTCCCCTTCCACTCCAAACGAGGCACCCCTGGCAAAGACAAGGTCACTGTCTTGGCATGGCAGCCCAGAATAGCATGATAGGGGGATAACCAATCCATCCCCAATATAACATCGAAGTCAACCATATCTAGAAGCAAAAGATCAACCTGAGTCTCCAGACCACCAATGACTACTAAGCAAGCACGGTATACTCGATCTATCACTATAGAATCACCCACCGGTGTAGACACATGCACAACAGTACCCAAGGGATCACGAGGCATACTCAAATAAGGGAGAAAATATGAAGACACATAGGAGAATGTAGAACCCGGATCAAATAACACCAAAGACTCTCGGCTGCAAACTGAAATCATACCTGTAATAACTGCATCATAAGCCTCAGCATCAGGCCTGGCAGGGAAAGCATAGCACTGGGGTTGAGCCCCTCCGATCTAAACATCTCTGGGTCAACCTACTGCGGGCTGACCTCTACCTGTGAGCATGTAATTTTTAACCTACTATATGTTCCTACAAGATTCAATAAATTAATTAATGATTATAAACCTTGTTGAATTTCAATGTCTGTATGTGAATTATCTACATTATATGAGTCCCAACTTGTCTTTTAAAAATTCACAAATGACTTAAAGTCGCATGATTCGGTGCATGACTTCAATCATTTTTATTACGGGAAATTATTCTCTAAATAATCACATTTTTAACTAGAAATTTCAACCTTTGATTTACTCAGTAATTAAAATTTAAAATAGAGTTACTCAATATATTACTTGTGATCGATTGAAATAAATAACAACAAAATGTTGATTATTTGACACAATGTAGATTTAATGATTAATTCATTCATTTTTTCCTAACAAAATTGTGAAATTTGTTCCTTAAATGATATGAGTATTAAATCAAATGTTATTACTCTTAATTAATTTATAATTAGACAAAAACTAAGTTAGAATTAATCACTACATTTTTTTTAATAAATGTTAGAATTAAAATAGGTTTAAAACCGGACCTGGGCCGAATTACCCAGGCCCAAAACCCCTTCTCCTTAACACCGAATCCGGACCAGCCCAAATCCCCTACCCGGCCTGCCCCAACTTAACCAAAACGACGCCGTTTAAGCCAAGTTCAACCCCAGCCATTGATCTATCCTTGATCCAACGGCTGGGAACTGACCACCCATTTAGTATTTAATTGCCCGAACCCCACCCCATACCCTCATTCATCTGAAACCCAACCCCAGACCTAAACCCTAGCCGCCCCCATTTCCGTCTCTCTCTCATCTCTCTAAACCTAAACCCTAGCCGCCCCAAAATCCCACCGTCGTCCGGCCACCGGACCTCCTCCAATCACCCCCAAACTTTCACCCTATGGTCCTCTCCTCCCCCTTAACCCCGTCCCACCATCAGCTTCCCTAAAAAACCACTCAAATGCCTTCGATTTCAGATCTAAGAAAGGCAGAAAACTTAGTTTCCTGTCACCAGGACAATCCGGAACAATCAATGGTTCAAAGCCACATGAGTCAACAACTCTTGGTGAGAGCTGTTGATTCATGTGGGTTTGGATCATTTCCAAACCCTGCCGGAGTTTGTTAGTACCCCACTGGTACCCCTTCCCCCTT
>ML404176.1:22428-48857 GCA_005239525.1 Nicotiana knightiana | reverse complement strand
TGTGAGGGGGTTAAAATTCCTTAAGGACACACAAGGAAATTGTGGACTCGGAATATTATTTATTGTTTATATATATTTTCTGTTTCTTCTAACAGTTCATCTGATTTTCTGAGTTTTAATACAGAAGCGATAACAAAATGTGATACAAGATATGCTTTTCTCTTTGAGATAATTGTAGCATTTTCTACTATTTTTATGTTCGTTCATGGTATCTTTTCGTTTATAGTTTATCATGGACTGTCGAGGTATATGATATTATTGGCAAGAAGAAACATGCTAAGACATAAAAATGTTTATGTTTCCAGGTGAGGAGTCAGATTCTGCCAACTTTCAACCTGCTCATGGGAGTTTCTTTAACCTCTTACCTCCGCGCTTGGAATCATCAAATTAGGCTGAATTACAGTGCCACTAATCTGTTAATAACAGCACGAGCATAGTTGATTAAACAAAACAAGATGAAGTTTCCATCTGAAGTGAATAGCTTTTGTTGTTGTGTTTTTACCTGTGTACACGATTTGCAAATGTGTAATTGCCTCAGATCATAGTGGTTGTTGGTCTGTAAATTATTTCTTCAAAGTACATACTTCATCTTTTTGTTGGTAATTCGTTTAGTTTCCCTTCTAAATTGGAGCCTTTTCTTCATTTACTGGGTTAGTTACTGTGTTAAATAATATAAGGGCAGTACTGTAATTTCACCTCTTAAAGTTAGTTTTTAGTGTCCATTAGTTAGTTAAGTTGTTAGATTAGTAGTTAAGAGATTAGTTAATTACTTGTATATATACACGAATGTATACACACAACAATCAGTTTTTGAGAAATGAATAGTACTCTTTCTTCCTCTCTATCATCTCTCTCTGTATCTCTCTACTCTATCTCTATCTTCTTCTCAATTTACAACATGGTATCAGAGCTTATGCTCGTAAAATCGAAGCTCATGATCTGAAATCCTTCTTCCGCATTATTTCTCTGAAATTCTTGTTCTGCATGTTACAATCGAGTGAAATTTGTGTTCTGCAAATTCTGCATGTTAAAATTGGGTGTTGTATTCTTGACAAAAAATCAAGGAAATTGAAAATGGCGATAAACGAAGGAGTACCAAATTCGAATTCTGGGCTAAATACTGGAAATCAAGTGATTCCAGCAACTGGGATCGATTACAATCATCCCATTTTCCTTTCCCCTGCCAATGTTAGCGGAATTCAGATCATTTCATTTCAATTAACATGTATTGAAAACTATTCTATTTGAAATAGGTCTATGAGAGTTGCATTGTTAGGTAGGAATAACTTGGCATGGTTGATGATACATGCAATAAGGATAAATTCCTAGATTTGATGGAAAATCATTGAAAACGAGAAAATGACATTGCTCTATCTTGGCTGATGAACTCTGTGGCAAAAGGTCTTCTTGGAGGTATTATGTATGCCTCCAGTGCTCAAACTGTTTGGGAAGACTTAGCTGAAAGATTCAATAAAGTTGATGGTTCAAGAACCTTCAATTTACATAAAGAAATAGTCACCTTAACTCAAGGCTCTGCATCTGGCTCGGTATATTTCTCAAAACTTAAAGATCTTTGGGAAGAACTTGAGGCTTTGGTTCCTGCACCTGGGTGTGATTGTCCTAAATCAAGGGATTTTGCTAGCTATCTACAGAAATTAAGGCTATACCAGTTTTCAATGGGGTTAAATGAGTCATATTCTCAAGCTCGGAGTCAAATACTTATGAAGACTCATTTACCTACTGTGAATCAAGCTTATGCCTTAATAGTGACTGATGAGAGTCAAAAATCTATAGCAGCTAATTCTAGGATTCTTGGAGCCAATCCTGTAGGAAATTTTGAGGTTGCAATGTACACTAGATATGATGGAGGTGGTCAAGGCCAAAGGTTCAAGAAAAACTTTAATGTTCAATGTGATTATTGTAAGGTGAAAGGCCATATGAAAGAAAACTGTTATAAACTTATTGGATATCCTCAAGAGCTCAGACAAAAGAAGAGAGGAAGATATAATGCATCTCATAATGTCAACATTCTGAACGAGAATAATGACAATCAAAATCAGAATTCTGTTGTACCTACTGGTGCATATGGCAAACATGCTAATGTTCTAAGTCAGCCTACTTGTGGAAGTCAGATGTCTTATGATCAGTAACTGGAAGCAGTTGCAAATCAACTGGGAAATTACGCATTCACAAAAGATCAATATGATCAGATTGTGCAGCTGTTGAACAAAGGAGTAATCTCAACAGTCACTAACAATGAAGATTCAGCTGGTAATGCAACATGTACAAAGACTGATACATCATTGTTAGTTTCAAAGGGTTCACAGGAATGGATCATAGACACTGGTGCAACAAATCACATGGTGTCTGATACTAATCTTCTGAATAAATCTACTATAGTCCAGACAGCCAACCCTAAGAAAGTTTTGTTACCTAATGGAGATGTGTCACTAGTTACACATACAGAGACAAGTTCAATTTCTTATAAGAGCACTATATCTAATGTTTTTCATGTGCCTCAATTTAAATATAATCTTCTTTAAGTTTCAAAAATGAAAAAAGAACTACAATATGCTGCAACATTTTTTCCTAACTTTTGTGTTTTCCAGGATCTCTTCACTGGGAAGGTGAGGGAGATTGGTAAAGAAGTAGGAGGACTATATATACTACTAGCTAGACTGGCAAGGAATAGACAAAGACTGAGTATGCTGCAAAGGGATTAACAACAGGAGAAACAAATCAGATCAATGTGTAGTTATGGCATCAAAGATTTGGACATGTGTCAGTTATAGTACTGAAGAAAATGCTGCCGATTAGTGTACAAAATATCAGAGATAAAATAGACAAATGCACAATTTGTCCCTGTGCTAAACAAATTAGATTGCAATTTCCTTCTAGTAATATCAGAAGCATGTACTGTTTTGATTTGATTCATGTAGACCTATGGGGTCCATACAAAATAGCTACATTTGATGGAAATAAGTACTTTCTTACAGCTGTAGATGACTACAGTAGAATGACATGGGTGTTTCTTCTTAAACAAAAATAAGATGTATATCAATGCTTACAACATTTATTCAGTTTTGTCAAGCCTCAATTTAATAAGGTCATCAAGGTTATGAGAACAGATAATGGCACAGAGTTTGTAAGTTCCTTGTGTGAGCAACTGTTCAAGAATCTTGGGATAATTCATCAAAGAACTTGTGAGTACACTCCTCAACAGAATGGAGTAATAGAAAGAAAGCACAGACACATTTTAGAAATAATAAGAGTTATAAGACTACAAGCCAATATTCCCATAAGTTTCTGGGGTCACTGCATTCTAGCTGCAGTATACATTCTTAACAGATGACCTAACTCAGTAATTGCAAATATATCTCCTTATGAAAGGTTGCACAACATGAAACCCTCTCTAAATCACTTAAGAGTGATAGGATGTCTATGTTTTGCTAAAGTAGTTCAGGAACAGGACAAGCTAAAGTCTAGATCAAAGGTATCTGTACATATGGGATATTCGGAAGTTCATAAAGGCTATGTTCTATATGATTTAGAGAATAAGTCATTCTTCATCAACATAGATGTTCTATTCAAAGAAAATATCTTTCCATTTAAAAGAACAGATTGTTCTTCAATACCTATATTTATAGATACTACAACAAATGTGGGGTCATATATGGACAATCCAGAAATCCTTTTTGAACAAAGGGTTGATACACAAGCTGATGCAGGTCACAATGGTGATAATTCAGGGAATTCATTTACAGCTAATAACATTACAGAAGATAACTACAATTCTGAGTCGACTTCCAAAATCACAATACAACTGAGGAGGAGGCACAAACATATCAGAACAATCACAGTACTACTGAGGGGGAGTTACAAGCACAATAGGACTATCAGAACATATCTACTGCAGCTCCTCATACCAGAAGTCAGGTGAATTCAAATCAACTCACTATCAGAAAGTCCACCAGAGATAAACAACCACCAGTATGGTCGAAAGATTTTGTTTCTCTTAATATTCATCAAGAAATACCTTGTGCCTTAAATAAATATATAAGGTATGATCATCTATCTTCTAAATATCAAGCATGTATTGATGTCTTCTCATCAACTACTGAACCTACTACATATGTGGAAGCAAGTAAACATCCAAGATGGATACAAGCCACGAAAGAAGAAATAAAAGCTCTTGAAGCTAATAATACCTGGACACCAGTCACATTACCAGAAGGCAAGAAACCTATATGATGCAAATGGATATATAAAATCAAGTACAAGGCATCAGGAGAGATAGAGAGATTTAAAGCTAGATTAGTTGCAAAAGGTTATAGTAAACAAGAAGGAATTGACTACCAAGAAACATTCTCACCAGTTGTAAAAATGGTGACTGTTAGAACAATATTAGTTATGGATGTATACAATGCTTTCTTACAAGGTGATTTATTTGATGAAATCTACATGGATTTACCACAAGGATTTAGGAGTCAGGGGGAGAAGAGAGTATGCAGACTCACTAAATCTTTATATGGACTAAAACAAGCTCCTAGGAAATAGAACTTGAAACTGTCTGAAGGTCTTTTTAACTTACAATTTAAACAAAGTCAATCTGATCATTCCTTATACATAAGGAAAACAGAAGAAGGTATAGTGTTAGTACTGATCTATGTTGATGATATGTTAGTTACTGGAAGCAATTTAAAGCTGATTCAGGATACAAAAACTTCTCTACAAAACATCTTCAAGATGATAGACTTGGGAGAGTTAAGGTACTTTCTGGGATTAGAATTTGCTAGGTCCAACAAAGGTATTTTTATGCATCAGAGGAAATACACATTAGAACTCATAGCAGAAGTTGGATTAACTGCAGCAAAACCCTCAACTACACCAATTGATATCAATACTAAACTTACAACAAAACAGTATGATGAGAATCTCTCAAATGATGAAAGACCAGTTGAAGATCCTGTTGTAGATCAGAAATCCTATCAAAGGTTAATAGGTAAACTTTTGTACCTAACTGTCACTAAACTAGATATAGCTTATGGAGTTCAAACTCTAAGTCAGTTTCTTCAACAACCAAAGAAGTCTCATATGGAAGTTGCCTTAAGAATTGTGAAGTATGGAAAAACAATCCTGGACAAGGTATACTGTTATCAAGTCAATATAATACAACCATCACAGCATACTATGATGCAGATTGGGCAGCTTGTCCAGTTACTAGAAGATCGGTCACAGGTTTTTTGATCAAGGTAGGCAATTCTGTAGTGTCTTGGAAATCCAAAAAGCAAACTACTATATCAAGGAGTTTAGCAGAAGCAGAGTACAGAAGCTTAGCTGCAACAGTAGCAGAATTGACATGGATACTGGGAATGTTAAAAGAAATTGATGCAGAAGTTAAATTGCCAGTAAACATATTTACTTATAGCAAAGCAGCTATTCAGATTGCTGCTAACCCTGTTTACCATGAGAGAACCAAACATATAGAGATTGATTGTCATTTCATAAGGGAAAAATTCAACAAGGTTTAGTGTGCACAAAGTATATACCTACCAATGATCAACCTGCAGATTTGCTCACAAAAGGATTGAGTAAAGTTCAACATGCATATCTGAGTTCCAAGTTAGGGGAGTGTTAAATGATATAAAATGATACAAGGACAGTACTGTAATTTCACCTCTTAAAGTTAGTTATTAGTGTCCATTAGTTAGTTAAGTTGTTAGAATAGTAGTTAAGAGATTAGTTAATTACTTGTATATATACACAAATGTATACACACAACAATCATTTTTTGAAAAATGAGTAGTACTCTTTCTTCCTCTCTATCATCTCTCTGTGTATCTCTCTACTCTATCTGTATCTTCTTCTCAATTTTCAACATATTGCAATACTCAAATCCCAAAATAGAAATTTTCATGTTGAGTTCTAGTACTGGCGGGTGAAATTCAAAAATAGTCACATTTGGTAATTGAAAAATAGCCACATTTACAAGTGGTAATTGAAAAATAGCCACAGTTTCAAAAGTAATATTGTTCAAAATTCGAAAAATATTCCAGCATAATATACAGAAGTTTGAATTGTTTACATGTGAACTTCCAGCATAATATACTGCAGTTCAGCATAATATACTGCAGTTCCAGTATATTCCAGTATATTATGCTGGAACTCCAGTATATTATGATATCAAGTACAAATACACTGGAAACTCCATCATAATATATTGGAGTTTCAGCATAATATACTGGTCTAACACAATATGTTGGAAGTTCATATACAAATGCTCCAACCTCCAGTTTATTATGCTGGAACTTTCCGTGTTGCAGCAAAATAGTGACTATTTTTCAATGATTTTGCAAACACTGGCTATTTTTCAATTACCAGTCCGAAAATTGGCTAGCCCGTGCTATTTTTACAGTACTGGCATATAGTTCACTTGGGCTGCTATCATGTATATCCTTTTTATTTTCTTTTGTGCTATATTTTGTTCATCACAGGCTCACAGCAGGAAGTTGACGCCATCTAGTGTATAAAATTTATGTGGTGATAAACGAATCTCTTCTATATTACTGTTTTTCTTTTGTTGTTCTTTTGGACTAGGCGATCTTATTTTGCTTTCCTTAGCCTACAATTATTGTTCAGCATATTCAGTTACAACTATGCAACTTGTTAATTGAAACATTATGTGATCCAAGTCAGTATATAAACGTTGTACAAGATAAAAGTTAAAAAAAATATATTCCAAGAACTTATTTGCTGAAACATAATATGAAAACCAGTGAAGACGTATCTGTTTAAACTTTATACAAAACCAAAATATGGGAATATTTTTGGGGGGAATGCACAGTTAGATAGTAATAAGACATGTATTTGCTTTTAAGTCACTGTTTAAAATGTCTTTAGTCTTTAGCCACTGCTTTAATAAATTTTTACCCGTCCGGACGAAAATACCCTTCTGCTCATAAAGTTCAGGATCCTGAACTTTATGAGCTTGTTACTGTAAGCTCAGGACTAGCTCTCCTTAATTTATGAGCTTGTAAGTCTAAACTTAAGACTGCATGTCCTTAACTTTTGAACTTGTAACTCTAAGTTCAGGACGACATGTCGTTAATTTTTGAACTTGGAACTCGAAGTTCAAGACTATTTGTCCTTAATTTTTGTGCTTGTAACTCTAAGTTAAGGACTACCTGTCATTAATTTCTGTGCTTGTAACTCTAAGTTAAGGACCAAGTGTCCTTAATTTTTGAACTTCCAACTCTAAGTTTAGGACCAAGTGTCCTTAACTTATGAGATTGTTACTGTAAGTTCAGGACTAGATGTCCTTAATTTATGAGCTTGTAAGTCTAAGTTAAGGACTACTTGTCCTTAACTATTTCGATAACCTCCCTACTTCGACGACCCTCTTCCATTTTTTCAGACAACTTGCAACTCCCACTCTCTCTTCTTCACACTCACCTTTTTTTTTCAACAAATACACATAACAAAGGACTCTGACGCCTTCACTCACGCCTTGCAGGTCAGAGCGTCTCGCCAAGTACAACCAAGTAATTATCCCTCAAGTAGACTGCCATTAGCTTTACTCTTGCAACAACAAAATTTACTCTTTCATTTGTCAACAATAAAAATGTGATTCCTTACTTCCTGAGTTGTATTGTGAACAGCTCATGAAAATCTGACGCATTTACTCACGCCGTTTGGGAAGGAAAAGATATAGAATAAAGGGTAACACCATCTTTTCATATTAATTTTAATGGACTAGTGGCTATTTTTGCTCAGCATTAAAAATGTTGGATAAAAAATAAATACCACTTTAAAAATTGACTACCCCGTGCAATTTTTATAATATTTTATCTCTTGTTTAGTTTTAGTCTAATGAACCAAAAATCTACTAAAAATTATATTCATTAAAGAGTCTTTTTAGTATTTAATCGGTATTATTTGTTCATTTTTTTGCAACCAAATGACCCTGAAAGTACATGGGAGGGGGAATTGTCAATTTTTCTTTTTATAACTAAGTATATAGTCGACTTAACTAGTTTTTCAATTAGTCGACTGCCTGAATAAACGAGATAAAAAGTAAAGCCTGAAAGTAAAGTGCAGAAATTATATGACAGAATATTTTATACTGGTTCTGATTCAATGTGAATCCTAGTCGAATCCCCTTGAGTTGCAAGTGTGTTCTCTCTTCAAAGCTCTTGATAAACCTTCGTACAGATATGTTGATGTTGTTGCGAACACCCACTCACTTTAGATCTAAGTACACTCGTCGTATTGGTGATACAATGCCTCAACAATATTTTCTCTCTTTCTTCTATCTATTGGTTACACAATAAACTAAATTCAGATTACAATGCTTGTTAAGAATAAAACAAAGAGCGCGAAGTTGGTTTGATCGAAGTTTCATCATAGTCGACTCCTTCCTGTTGTGAGAAACCTTGAGCTACTAGTCTGGCTTTGTTTCTAACTACCTTTACATCCTCATTCAAATTGTTTTTGAATTACCATTTGGTTCCAACGACTGTAGCATTTGTTGGATTAGGCACCAGTTCCCAAACTTGATTCTTGTTAAATTGATCAAATTCATCTTGCATGGCTTGTACCTAGCCGAAGTCTTTTAAGGCTTCGTCAATATTCTTTGGTTCGATTTGAGAAATAAGTGCAATGTTTGACTTTTTCTTGGGAGCTCCCATGATTTTCATTCCGTCGTTTGGATCTCCTATGATGAACTTCTGTGGATATTCGGGTGCACTTCTCCATGCATTTGGTCTCATTTCAGCTACCGCGGTAGTCGACTCCTTATGATATTCAGTATGGTTACTAACAGGTTCATTAGTCGACTTTGTGGATTTATTTTTGCTATCAGTCAATTTTCGTGACTTGTTCATCTATGATGCTTCTTGACTGACATCTTCATCACCTGCAATGGTTCATTTCTCGTTATTTTCATCAAAGATAACATGAATTGATTCCTCTACACATAGAGTATGTTTATTATAGACTCTAATGATCTACTGTTGTTTGAATAGCCAATAAATATACCTTCATCGCATCTTGGGTCAAACTTACTGAGATTGTTCTTACCATATTGTAGATGAAACACTTGCTTCTGAAAGGATGAAAGTAGCCTATGTTTGGCCTTTTACCTTTCCATAGTTCGTATGGAGTCTTCTTAAGAATAGGTTGTATTAGACACATATTGAGAATATGGCATGTAGTGCTTATTGCCTCTGCCTAAAAATCATTTGGCAAAGTGTACTCTAGTATAATTGTTTTGTCCATATCTTGTAATGTTCTGCTTTTGCGTTCAATCACTCCATTTTGTTGGGGTGATCTAGGTGCTGAGAAGTTATGCGTGTATCCTTGAGTATTGCAAAAATCTTCAAATGATTTGCTTTCATACTCTTTGTCATGGTCGCTTTGAATTGTTGAGATAAGATACCTTTTTTCTCTCTCAATTGCAAAAGATCTCAAAAGATTTCAAGGCTTCATCTTTGTGTGATAAGAAAATTACCCGTGTAAAATGTGAGTAGTCATCAACAATAACAAATGCATACCGCTTTCCTCCAATGCTGGCAGTTCTAGTAGGTCCAAATAAATTCATGTGTAGTAATTGTAGAGGCTTAGCATGGATACAATATCTTTAAGCTTGAAAGAATTTCTGGTTTGTTTCCCAAGCTGGTATGCGTCGAATGCATGATTTCTAGAAAAACTTAGCTTAGGAAGACCGATAACCAGGTCATGTCTAGAGAGTTTTTAATTAGACGCATGCTTGCATGATCAAGTTTTTTATGCCAGAGCCAGAGATCATCAAATATAGATGCCAGACATATGTGACCTTCTAGATTTTCAAGGCAATCCAGAATATAAATATTTCCATACCTTTTTTCTGGCAGAATAATTTTTCCTAATTCATTCTCAATTGCACAACTTGTTTTCTTGAATTTTACTTCATACCCGGAATCATACAGTTGATTTATGATCAGAAGGTTGTAGTTAAATCCATCCATAAGATAAATTTATGTGATATCACAATTGTTATTGAATGAAACGGTCCCGGTGCCAACTATGTTACCTTTCAAATCATCACTAAATTTGACATTTTCACCATCTATTTTTGTAACTTCTTTGAATAGATTCTTCTCGCACGTCATGTGACTGGAACACGCACTGTCTAAATACTATTTTCCTTTTTGACTTTTCCTGTGTATTCCTGCAAAAAATAATCATTACCTTCTTTTAATACCCCTCCCCCCCAGTTTGCATGGGTCATTTTTGGTTAGTTCTAGTTATATCAGGACTGTTTTTAGGCATCCAAATCCATCATGAAATATTTGAGTTACGAAATATACAAAAGAAACATTTATGACCAGTTCTATTACAATAGTGGCAGACAGGAGTGGATTTAACACTTGATCTACTGGCAGTGCTAGTGCTAGTAGATCTATTTCCTAACATGTATCTATCCAGTTGACTTGTAAGTAGTTTGGTTTGAGCTGCAATTGTAATTCATGAACTTCTTCTTGAAGTACGTCTATTTCAATTTCACAGAGTTCAAGTTTAAGTTCCCAGTCCTTCTTTTCCCTAGTTAGTCTCTTTAATTCATTTAGAATCTTTTGAGACTCTTTTAGGGTGAGATCAAGAATATCTTTAATTCATTGCACCTATCACATTCATATTGCCTTACCTCGCTAGTTTCACCCGGTTCCATGAAGTAGTTTTCAGTTGTTTCTTTGTTGTTGTCATCTAATACATCTTCATCTGTCCTTTAACCTGTGAGTTTGTTCATATCATTTCTAATATAGTCATGAAATACAGATTTGCAATTTCCTCATGCTCTAAGCTATCTTCATCACTCCAACTTTCAAAGGATTTATTTTTGCTAAATCTCTATAGGCTTTTCTTTTAAGATATGTGCATTCAGCTTGTATATGACTATAATTTTCATATTCATTGAATTTCCCATTGTTATTTCTTGTTCGTTGTACTGCCTTGATGTTCTTCTTGAAGACATTCTCCCCTTCTTGGTATTCATGTATCTTCACATTAGCCCATTCATTATCTTGGAAACTATAACTATTTCTTGTTCCGGTTCCACGGCTTCAATTTCATTTTCATCTTCAGATTCTCCAATTGAGAATTTGAAAGAACCAATTTTCTTCTTTTCTTCATGTCCTCGTTTGAGATGTATTTTCTCAAAAGCTATAAGGTCACCTCGTAGTTCATCATATGAAAATTTGTCCAGATCATGAAATTCATGGGCTACTACTTTTGTTTGCCAAGTAGTAGGTAGACTCCTTAAAATTTTTTGAATTTGCTCACCACTTGAGTGTGGTCTTCCAAAAGCTTTTAGATCTCCAATAATTTTGCTGAATTTGGCAAGTATTTCCTCAAGGATTCACCTTTCATTTGAAAAAGTTCATAGTAGTGGATCAACATGTTTATCCTTGTCTCTTTAACTTTGTTTGTTCCTTCATATGTCACATCCAACTTGTCCCACATCTCCTTAGAAATATCAACAACTTCATATTTTCTCATATTCTTCTCCATTGATTGTGTTGTATAGAAGATTTCGAGCCTTGGCATTAACTTGGGATTGGATAGTCTCCCTTTTTTATTACACGCCATACATTGTCATCGTAGAAAATTATATAGATTTTCATGTGAACCTTCCAATGTGAAAAGTGTTGTCCATTGAAGTATGGGGGCCTTACTTGTGACGTTCCTTCCTGAAATAGGACTCCAACAGTTACTTGATTTTTCATGATCTTTTCTCACTAGCTGCTAAGCAAAACATAATGTGAAACCGGCTCTGATACCAATTGAAAATACAAGAAGGGGGAGGTGAATTGATGATTTTTCTTTTTATAACTAAGTAATCGACTAGTTTTCTAATTAGTCAACTGCCTGAATAAACGAGATAAAAGGTAAAGACTGAAAGTAAAGTGCATAAATTAAATGATATAGAATATTTCATATTGGTTCGGATTCAATGTGAATCCTACTCCACTCCCCTTGGATTGTAAAGGTTTTCTCTTCAAAGCTCCTGATAAACCTATGTACAGATATGTTGATGTTGTTGCAAACACCAACTCACTTCATATCCTAAGTACACTCGTCGTATGGTCGATATAATGCCTCACCAATATTTTTTTCTCTCTTTCTTCTCTCTGCTAGTTACACAGTAAACTAAATTCAGATTACAATGTTTTTTAGAGTAGAACAAAGAGCGCGAAGTTGGTTTGATCGAAATATGTCCTTTTTCTAGACCAATATATATACACACACACACATTTACACACTTCATGAGTTCTTCTTTGGTTCTTGATTGTTGTAAATCTCGAGAGATTACAGACCCAAAGGAATTGATCCTTGAAATGAATCGTAGAATGATACTTTTCAAGAATAAGTGTGGAGCTTCTGTGCCTTGACTTGTGGTCTTGATAAAGCTTTTCTTCGTTGTGCAGATCTTTCTTTAATTCGGGCAATTAGAAATAGATCCCTTGATTTCGGGAGTTATCCATCTTCCTTTAATAGATAAATTATCCGTGCGGATTTAAAGCAATCTTGACTTCCTCTAATTTTGGCCCTTCCTCTAATATCTTTCATCAATCCGATGTCAAATCCTTAAAAGATCTTTCACTTATTTTTCACTACTCCGTCCTTTCTTGTCTTCTATCGCTAGTATTTGTCAATCTTCCTTACCTTTGCTTCTGGAATGTTTCTGCAATTAAAAGACATTATTTTTCATTATTAAAACACGGATCTAAAAGACCCCTGAAATGATTTCTATGTAGAATATGCGGGAATAACTAATTTTTCGTACCTTTGTTTTCGTTTTGCCCAAAGTCGACAAATCTTCGGGACACATGAGAATTGTCAAGAATTTCCAATTTACAAAGCTGAAGTAGAGAAAACTCTTGCAACTTTATACAAGAGATTCATGAATGACTTGCAGTCCTAGCAAGTGAAACATTAGCAAATAGTTAAACCAAATAAGTTCCTTTCTCTTTTTCCATTTGTTTGCACTTCAATTGGTAATTTTCTACGTAAATTATAAAACCGTCCTACGTACATATTTAGTATCGTGGTACTTATATGATGTTCCAAAAATGTTATTTTAGTTATTTCTTTTGATGGTGATATGGCTCTTTTCTTTTTTCGGTATAAACATGTAAAACAAAACAGGTTATAAGCCTCAAAACAATATCAATCCTCAACCCAATCTGACTTAGGTCAGCTATATACAACCTCAATACCAATTATGGTGTATGCCCTTGCATTTCGCAATTTTTTTTAACATAACGCTACTGATTCCGATTAAATTTTATTTCTCGTTTTATTTGTTCTTTGTTATTATTTTTGGTTAAAAGGAATTGCCTCAATCTAAAATCAATTTGGCTTTACTTCTGCTTTAACGGAAATCGTATTCATCAGGGATGAGAAGCTGCCTCTAAGGCTGCCCAACCTAGCTAAATGGTGGACACTTGAAAGACAGTTCCCATCGATAGATTTAGTTGGTGAAGACGTTGTTCTCCCAGCGAGTCGAGCGATAAAAAGGTACAGTACGGTTTTTATAAAACATAAAATCATTAGAGAAATTTTTTTCATGTTTTCAGAAAGCTGGAAACCACCTTTCCAAAATAGTGTTGCGGAAAAAATTTCAAGAATCTTTCACCCAAACGCAACAAAAAATGCCACATTTGCTTCATATAGCAGAATTTTAGCCAAGAGGAACTTAAAGACTAATTACAGGGGGGCAAGAAGCATCCTGATCACAGCATCGGCCGCTATTGATGGCCACCAAACTTGTTTAAGACATCCAGACAGTCCAGTAAACATAGACGAGATCTTCCCCAAACAGCAGATCAACAGAACAGCAAGAACATCATCAAGGTTGAATATCCATCAAAAAAGTAAGAACGTCAATCTCAAGTTAAGTTCCCAATCAGAAGAGGGAAAAAACAGAAGCAGCCCGAAGAAACTAGTCATGACGTAAATGGCTGGGCACAAAGCTACTGAAATCTTCACAACTGACTTCATTGTACAATGGTCTTCCGGCTCATTTTTTACCCTATGCACTGCAAAAGAAGCAAGAACAACTCCACTTCAGTTAAAAACAAAGGCAGCAATGTTTCAACAGTTATAAGTAGAGAAGGGGACTCAGCTGGCTTTACCATTAAATTGGAAGATGAATGTGGTGACAAGATTAAGGGCTAGAGTGAAGAGTCTCCAAGATGAATTAAGTGATACCAGGAAGCAACCTAGGCATCGCAAAAGAGTTTGAAGACAGTTAGGATAGCACAGATATTCAGAAATCTTTATAACAGCTACGCAGGTACAAATCTGCACTAACAGGAGTAGCAACACGAGAATAATCATCAATTTTAAAATCAAAATATTACAACATAAACATGCTTCAAGGTTGATGAAGGAAATAGAAACCCCACCCATCTCAGAGGAGAGAAAAACGAAGAGAAAGAAAAAACTAAAACCCAAGAACTATAAAGGGAAAATAAAACCAAAAGAAATTGAAGATACCACCTCTACAATTAAAGAAACTGAGCTCCTTTAGGATATGGAGGGAACAAATTTGTTTGGATTTTTTCCATTTTAGATTGAGAATGCTGGGGGTCCTGGATCTATGCAATTCTGGACATCTCGTTAAAAGAGTACAACTTCCATCCTGTCTCTTTAGGGACTAGAATTACCACATCTAGGGAGGAGGAATTCTCGTCATAAAGTCATAACTGACTAGTCTTCATTGCTCACCATCTTAATTCAATAAATTGGGAAAAGTATCAAATCAACTCCTCTCTAGTCATTTCCTCTTTTGAATTAAGCGATAAATTGTACAACTCTCACTTTGGTTACCTATCCAGAAAGGAAACTACAACTTTGGATAAGACTTGGTCTGGAATGACGGTCAAACTATACACACACACACACACAGAGGTTCATATCTTGGCAGAAGTATATAGTGTAGGTAGAATATAAGCCAATTTGTTCTTCCTTTACCAAATGAAATCTAATCTTATTCTTCTATGTCTCACTCAGATAATTTGTGGATGAGAGGTATTCTCTCAAAAAAGGGAGAAAAGGGGGGATCTTTTCATTTATTCAGTAATAAACACTTTAGGGCAAAATAAAGTTTGTCCGTCTTCTTTTACTCATAGAACTCATACAATTGCAATAAAAATCCATTACACTTTAAAGCATACTCTTTATAGTTCTTTCTCATAAAAGCACAAAACTGTGTTGCAGGAAATTGATTTTTCAACAAGTGAGATCGCATGAAATTGATCTATGAAATGTCTATTAGAAGTATTATAACTTACAGAAGAATGAAAGGCTGCGTAGAGGAACCAGAGCTCCCACATCATTGTCATAAAAGATAATGCAAAATGATTAACCCTGTGAACCAGGGGTTTGACCGCGACCACCACGCAGATTGCGCCCACCACGACCCCGAGGAACTCGGCCACGGCCTCTTGGCATCGTAGAGGAAAGCATACCAGCCTGCCGAAGGGAAGCCCTTTCTCTAGCCCTCTCATTCAAGTTTATGGTTCTTGAGCTCCTATTTACAGGTGAAACCTGTTTCCCTTCTTCTGATTCAGCTGCAGCAGTGTCACCCGGCCCCCCTTCTTTTGAAATGCTACTGTCAACTAAACTGCTTGATGGTTTCTCACCAGTAACAACAGCATCCACAGCCTGATCAGTTTCAGTAGCAACCTGGTCACCGCCATCATTCAACTTATCAGCGCTTTCAGATAACTCTTCTATCGCATCGACTTCATCATTCTTATCATCATCTGGGAGCTGGGAAGATTCAATCTCCGCGGTGTCTGTTGGAGTAAGCAAGGCGTCTTCATCAGTACCAGCTAAACTTTCAGACTGAGGTTCTAAATTTTCTGGGCTTCCCATTAATAAATTGCTACCTCCCTCGAGATTTCCAACATCTTCAGGATCAGCAATTAGCTCTCCCTCTTCCCTTTCGTCCGCTGCTAGCTGCTCTCTCTCTTGTTCCGCCTGAAACTTTGATTCATTATCTGGAGTTGACACTTCACTAGGCCTTCCCAAAGTATCATCTGCACCATCTGTTCTATCAACCTGTGACTCAGCCTGATTTGTTGCAATAACTGCCGGCTCTTCAACCTGCTCTCCAGAAAGCATAGTCTCATCCTTCTCAGTATCACTGACTTCCTCTTTGAAACCTTGGGTGTCATCTCCAGCATCATGTTCCTCTGTAATAGGCAGAGATTCTGAAATTTCTACATTACCAGCAGATTTTTCTTCACCACCTTCTTGAGGT
Source organism: Nicotiana knightiana (assembly GCA_005239525.1). Classification (NCBI taxonomy): domain Eukaryota; kingdom Viridiplantae; phylum Streptophyta; class Magnoliopsida; order Solanales; family Solanaceae; genus Nicotiana; species Nicotiana knightiana. The sequence continues at coordinate 32,551 of ML404176.1, read as the reverse complement.
GCCTCTAGACCTTTGGACTTCTTAAGCACAGGTTGAGCCACATCTAAGCAGGGTTCACCCGTGGCAGAAGTCTCTTCTTGTAACTCTGAGGTAGACGCTGCAGAAGGGCGCTTGCGAATTGGTGGTTGAGCAGGTAATGTTGCATTATCAAGATTTTCTGCATTTTGAGGTGTTGTCATGTGCTTCCCACTGTTGCTGGATACATCCGTATCTTGCATCTCTACATCAGCTGAAGGTTCTTCTGGCTTTGTAATGCGAGGTCGAACCAACCTCCTTCCTGTTTTACGAGTTTCAGAGGTCATCTTTGATAAAACAACTTTTCCCACCACAGGAGTGGAAGTCAACAAGCTAGCTGATGGCAAAGGTGTAGCTGCTGGACCAGGTACAACAGAGCCAGAAACAGAAGCATCTGGAGCAGAACTGTCGGTGGCACCTGTAGCCCCAAGTTCACTACGTGCAACCCTTTCAAACTCATCTACAGCCTGAAAATATGCAGCAGTGAAGTCCTCTAAGTGAGTCCCGGAAAGGAGTTGATCCACTGATGTGCCCTCTGTTTGACTGCTTTTGGCTTGCCTTATCTTCTCTACTTCATCTGTAAGCATCTTCAAAGCCTGCTTATGCTTCTCCAGTTCATCTAATAGCTTGGACCGTTGCTGAGTCACAGTTTCATAGGAGTCACTTATTGTCTTTTGAGTCTTCAAACGCTTTAGTTTCCCTTGTTTCAACTCTTCTCTGAGTTGAAATGCCATCTTCTCAAGCCCCTGGATTCTGGTGTCTTTCTCCTTTTCTTTGTCTTTCAAGGCCTGTTCATCTGCAGCATCAGCAGTTCTTTTCCCCAGTTTAGCATCTTCCAATTGTTTGGAGAGAGCTTGATTCTCTCTAGCCAAATCATCCTTTTCCTTTGATAAGTTGTCCTTTTCCTTTGATAAGTTCTCCTTTTCCTTTGATAAGTTTTCTGCCCTCTTCTTCAGTTGAGCAATTAACCTTCTGTGTTTATCAACTTCGGATTTCAGAGAGGCCTCAGCTTGCAAAATCTCGTTGATTCTCAATTCCCTCTGACTCAATTCTGTTCTGCTCCTTGTGAGGTCTTGTTCTAAGCTAGAAACCAGATTCTGCTGCTCAGATATGGCTTTCTTAATCTTCTCCAGTTCTGCATCCTTTTCTCTCAGATTCACTTGCATCTGTTGAGCAGCTTCTTTCAGACTAGCATATTCTTCCAGATCAAAACTCTTATACCTCTCAACCAACTCATTAACCCTTCTCTCAAGCTGCTCTTTATCCAGCCTCTGCATTTCAATCTCTTTCCTACAAGCCTCCACATTTTCTTGTCTTTCATTGAGGAGCTTCTGCAGACCCTCTACTTCAATCTTCATCTTCTGAGCAGCTTCGCGAAGTTTCTGGCATTCTTCAAAGTTGTGCTTGTTCTCCTCTCTCAATTGCAAGTTACTTTCACGAAGTAAGTTCAGTTCTCTAACCTGAAGCTGCAGTGCTTTAAACTCCTCTTCATTTAAAACCTGAGCTCTTGAATTCTCTCGCTCAGAATTAAGTGATGCTTCTGCTAGATCTGCTCTCCTCTGAGCATTGTCGAGTTGCGATTGCAACCGAAGTTTTTCCTGTCTCAGCAAAGAAATTTCTGTTTCTGCAATATCCTTAGACCGTCTTAGATAATTCACTACATTCATCAACCCATCATCACTCTCGGCCGTTGTGCTTCCAGAAGATGTACCTAAAGATTCACGGTCCTTCTCAGCCAGTTTAATGTGCAAACCCTCAAGCCGATCAAGTAATATCTTGTTCTGTTCATTAGCCTCAGTGTACTTCTTCTCAGCTTCAGTTTTTGATACTTCTAGCGCCGACATCTCCGCCTCCCACTTGGCCTTCAATTCATTATTTTCAGTTTTTAGAATATCTGAGATTTTACGGAGCTCGGATGATTCTTCTTGCAAGGAAGCCAAAGCTTGAGATGTTCTAGTCAGTTCTTGAATTGTTTCTGACTGCAGGATTACCTGTCTCTCATAATTAACTTGAGCGGCACGCCATCTTTGATGCTCTTTGTCCAAATCTTCTTTCAAAGCAGTTATTTGAGCCTCCAAATTTGAAATCTGTGACATCTTAGCAGAGTTATCTTCTTTCAGACTGGATATTTCAGCTAAAGTAGCAGCAACAGCTTCTTCTTTCCCTGCAGTTGCAGAAGCTGCTTCAATTGACTTCACATTACATTCATTCTCAAGATGAGTAATGCGTTTCCTAAGCGATAAAGCTTCCTCTTCCATTGATTTTTTAACTCTATCAGCTTCCACTTTGAGGTCCTCATAAGCCAATTCCATCTGCTTCAAGGCTTCTTCATTCGCCTGAGCTATGCTTTTATACTGCAGCATGTGATTCTTGTTAGCCTGCATCTCCTCTTTGAGTGTTTTAACTTCTTCAGCAGAGTGCATGCCCTCGGAAAGCTCGGTAGAAGAGGAAGGACCACCTTCATTGGCTCTCTCAGACACCTTTCCTTGTGAAGCTTTCAGTTTTTCCTCTAAATCAGCAGATCGTGCCTCAGCAATAACAGCTCTAGATTCAGCAGCAGCCAAAGAACGTGAAGTGCTGGCCAATTCCTTCCCTATTTCCTCAGCTCGTCTCAGTTCATTCTTAAAATCACTTTCTCGCTCAAGCATAAGGTTTCGAATTTTATCACGCTCTTCTTGCAATTCTTTCTTAGCCTCAGCCCATTCTTTTTCAATGCATTTAATATACTCTTCTTGCCTTTTCCTCTCAGCAGCTCTTGCCTCATCACGGACGTTTTCAGTACTCTGCAATGTATCTAAATGGGCCTGCAAACTGTGCACCCTCTGTGACAAATTACATACTTCATCAGAAGCTCTCTTCTCGGCATTTACTAGCATATCCTTTTCGTTCTTCAGAATAGAAACCTCCATTTTTAGCTTTCGAGAAAGCTCCTCAGCAGCATTCAATGACTCGTAACTTTCTCGCAGCTTCTTCTGGTGGTCAACTATCAACTGTGAGAACTCAACATTTCTCGTGAGGACAGCATTATGCTCCTCTCTCTGGAGCTCAAAATCTTTCACATATCTGTCAAGTTTATCTCGAGCAAACTGTGCTTCCAGAGCTGACTTCTCACGCTCGGATCGAAGAGAGATTAACTCACTCCGTAATCTTGATGACTCTTCTTCAAGACATTTTACACGCTCAAAAGCCCGTTCTTGTGCTCTCCCTAAAGCTTCATGTGAAGCATCAGGCAAAGGCATGACTTCCTGTCTTTCAACCTCCACCAATTTTTGAGATTGAGTATCAGATGAATGAGCTCTATGCTCTTCATAAAGCCGTTTGTACATTGCCACAGCTGTATGAAGTGATTCGATCATCCTTCCCTGTTCGTCAGCTCTTTCCAGTACAGCATTAACCTTGGAGGAAGCTTCAGCAATATGCTTCTGAAGCTCCTTCTCATACTTTTCCTTCAACTCTAACTCTCTGTTCTCAATCTGGTCACTAAGGCTGCGAACTAGGCCTCTTAGCTGGACATTTTGTTCAACCAGACCATTTATGTCCTTGTAGCTCAACAGCCTTCCAACAATATCAGCATTAGATTCAGCACCAAACATAAATACAGAATCTGACACCACAGAATCATCATATTTAGGTCCCACGGATCCACCACGGAGTTGTATATCACGACATTCCTTTAAAAGCACTGTCACCTGTTCTTGGAGGTCAACTATCTCTGCCTGAGCAACTGCATAATCACGGTCACGCCTTCTCAGATCAACCTTTAATTCCTGAACGTTCCTCTCTAAATCAGCTTGCTGAGAGAGGGAATGCTGCATTTTTTCACTTAGCACGGCATAAGCATCTTCCAATCTTTCATGTTCTGCTCGCTCATCCAAGATAACTCCAGCTTTCTCCTCTATTTCACATAGTACTCGCTCTAATACAGCTTGAGATTGTTTTCTTCCCAATTGTTCATGTCGTAGAGCATCTACAGCTTCCTGATATTTTGTGTACATCTTAGCCAGACCCCAACCCTCCCGAAGAAGTGAAGCTGCTAATGCAGTTCCTGAAACACCAATAGGTAGACTAGGTACAACCATGTGATCATCCTCAACCATGTCACCAGCTTCAACTGAGTTTGGCAATGATTCACTTGTAAAATAATTCAAAGGAAGAAGTTTCAGTGTATCTTCTCCCCTAATTTTCAATTCTGCTTCGCTTTTCGCAAGCTTATTTTTCAAGCATGCAACCTCCTCCTCTAGTTCTTTCTTTGCAAATACTTCTTTTTCAAGCCTCTCTTTATAGTCACTCTCTATTTGGTTTCCATGACTCTCTAAAGCCTTAATTACTCCTTCAAGTTGTCCTGCCTTTTTAGACCATTCCTCAGAACTCTCCTTGTACAATTCCACAAGCTTGTTTAAGGTTGCAATCTCCCCGGACATTTGCTCCTCTTTCGCAGCTGCTACATCCTTGGAAGTTAATAAATCTTGCTCTAGAGAAGTGAACTTTAACTCCATTTCCCTCACCTGTTCCTCTTTCCTCTTCAAACACTTATCACATTCATTAAAAATTTTCTCGGCATCAGCAAGTTTGGCAGACATATCCGCCTCAAGCTCAGAATGCACTTTACGCAGCTTCATGAGATCATTGACCTTGGCCGTTAACTCATCATTCAGCCATGCATTATGCCTCTCAACAAGCTCCTTCTCTTGCAAAAGCCGCGAACAAGAAGCCTGAGAGCGTGATACTTCAGTCTCCAAGTCACAGACGCGCGCTTCCCTAGCCGCAGCAGTTTCAGTCAAGTGTAGTATCTTATCAAGATAGCTTTTGATAGTGGAATTTTTCTCACTGATCTCCAAGTCTTTCTGCTCCACCAATTCCATCAATTGCCTCTTCGTTTTCCGCAGTTCTGAAGCCTCTGTGGATAACCGGTCCACATCTCCATCCTTTCCAATCTGTTTTCATGTTCCAGAAAAACAATCAAATACAATAGAAAAAACATTTTTAAAAAAAATACAGAATTTAGGGTGCACTAAGGAGAAACCACTAACATATCAAAAAGTACACGAAACAAGAAAAAGGAATTAGGAATTAGACAAAACTTACAGATTGGATGTGAACTTGCTGTTTCTCGGCTTGTACTTGAGAGAGTTCAGAGAGGCGTCTCTCGAACGACGAGTTAAGCTCAGAGTACTGCGATTGAAGCTCAGAGTACTCCGAATTAAGCGAGAGGTACTTCTGTTCGAGGAAGGAACAACTCTGTTCAGCAGTAACGGATGCAGCATCAGCCTGCGCTTTCACAGTCTCCAGTTGATTGTATAAATCGCGTATGAATTCATCGGCTTTTTCAGACACCAAAACGGCGTCGTTCGAGCACCGCTCGTATTCATCGTCCGACATAAACAACGGCATCGCTCACTTTTGTTTTGTACTTTTCATCAATCTGTGAAATCAAAGGTACAATGTTAATGCCCTAATTTTTTAAAACTGCTATAATAATAGTCTAAACATTTTTGCAACGGAAAACCCTAGAAGAAGAACCACGGGAGCATATTGGGAAGAAAAACTTACCAACAATGGGAATCAGTTTTGTAACACACGGCTAGGGCAAATCTGAAACGACAAAGGGAGTTTCTCCACGCTCCTCACCGAAGGAGTTTCCTGGTTTGTGATGTTTCTTCTTCCTGGCTTTTATATTTTGGTCGTGTTACCCTTGCCTCGTAATTTATTTAGTTTTTATACTCATACTAATATTAATCTTATATAAAACTATGCTCTAATAGTATATCATAATATTATTTTAATAAACTCTTATTTATTATTTTATTATTTAATATAATGTGCAAAAATATAACAAAATTTATATAAAATAAGGTATGCACATTATATAGTAATCAAAAAAATTATTTGTTTCTTATTTACTTTTTATTAAATTAGCAAGTACTTAGTACTATACATTTATTAATTTGACTTTTTATTAGGCAGAATGACACAGTTACCCACAAATTAATTATATTTCCTACCCATAGTAGTTTTTATGGAGAATATTATTTTTTTTCTCCAATTCTTTTTTATTTCTATGTTTCTTTTCCTTTTTTTCCTTTTTTCTTTCTTTTCTCCTTTTCTTTTTTCTAGTTTTCTTCTTATTTTTTTATTTTTTTATTTTCTAATTTCATTTAACTTCTTTTGTTATATTCTTTTCTCTTCATAATCTAATTTATGTTCACTTTTTTTTTATAATATAACTAGTATAATATACCTTTTGTCTTTTTTCTCATTTTTTAATTTTAACTATTAAATTAAAATAATATTTGTTGTCACTTGATCTAATTCACTAAATATCACACTGACTGCTGCTGACCTCCATAAATTACATAATCAGATTCTAAGAATCAACACGTGATTGCCATATAATAAGTATAACAGCATATTGTATATTATAATAATATATTATTATAACAAACTATATACTATTGAATTATATATCATATACCAAAATAGCATACAATATATGAAAACGATATTTTATGTTCTTCATTCAACATTACACTATTACATTAAAATAGTATACTATTATGGTATATCGTATACTATTACAGCATATTGTTATAGTATATTGCACATTATTACAGTATATTATATCCTATAATAGTATACAGTTGCATTATAGCTATATACTCTTATAGTATATTATATACCGTAACGATATACTGTTAGGTAACTGTGTTCTTTTTAGATTATTATAGTATACCGTTGCAGTATATTGTATACTATAATAGTATATTGTTACAATATAGTTATATACTCCTACAACATATTGTATACCGTAGCAGTATACTATTAAGTAATTGTATTCTTGTTCGATTTTCAGCGGAAAGATTCGATCTCAATCATCTCAAATCAACTTCAAATGTGATCAAATTTCAGTATGAACTTCCAGAAGGTACTATAAGCAATATTTACTAACACCCACTTTGAATCAAATAAGAAATCTTCAAAAACAAAAATTAAGCTTCAAGCCAACAATAATGGATATTCAAACACACTTAAAAATTCAGATTTAGGAAGCTTACTCTAAGGTACTGTAAGCAATATTTTATAGCGCCCACATCGAATCAAACAATAAATATTCAAAATAAAATTTCAAATTTAGAAGTTTCAAGCTCAACAATGGTGGGTCTTCATACACACACAAAAATCATAAGAAAAGGAGGTAGAGCAATAGCTCGGGTTGACCATCTTAATGAAGATCGATCTGGTAGAGAAGAAGTAGATCCATTCAAGTCCACTACCAGGTAATGTTGCAAAAATAATGTCGAATGTTTTTAACATTCTGTACTTCAAATGAGAAGATGGGTGGGTTGGGTAATAGTTTGGACTACATAGGTAGGAAAAGTAAATAGTTAGGCTTGGGTATTAAAGGGTAAATAACTTGGGCTTAATGGGTATAAAGTAAGATTTTCCCTTTTTATTAACATGTTATTTTGATATTATTATTTTTTAATATAACATAGATGTATATTTTCTTAATCTGAAAATATTTTTAATTTTTTTAAACTTATGTTATATTGTTCAAAATTCTTCAATGGTCTAAATTTATCAATAATTTTTTTGAGTTTTATTTATTTATCTTTTATTTTTTAATTAGTTCAAAATATAAGTATCATAAAATTATCTTTATCTCCCTCTTTTCGTACATTCTTTCTACTGTAATATTTGATTGGTTTTCTCATTTGTAGTTTATTAAAAATTTAAATAATATAATTTTTTTTTTACTAAATTATAATTTTGAGTTTATCAAAAGTATAAAAAGATAAACCTTTTAATATTTTTAATAATTAGTAAGTTGTGTTATATATATAATATGCTTATATTCTGTATAATATCAACAACAACGACCTAGTAAAATCACACAAGTGGGGTCTAGAGAGGGTAATGTGTATGCAGACCTTACTCTTACCCCGATTGAGTAGGGAGGCTATTTCCGATAGACCCTCGGCTCAAGAAGACTAAAAAGACGAGAAGAGACAATATATCAGTACCATCAGAAACCATAGAAATAATAATAGCATCATAAGAACCAGAAATGTCACGACCCCAAATCCCTTAGTGATGGCACATATTCTCTAAAACTAGGTAAGCTTAACACATGATGAGTTATTAACATATTTACACCAATTAACCATTAATCATGCACCAGTAATTATTATACATAGCCAACAACCATCAATAGATATACAATATCTCAAAATTGCTAGTATGAAGTCATAAGCCTTTCTAGGAGTAACCAAGAATATCAAATACGTCAATGTTTGTCATAAAAGTAACCAGTAACAATGTAATGCTCCAGAAGGTGACTCTGAGGACTGCGAGCGTAGTGGGCCGCACGGACAACTCACGTACTGCACGGATCACTCACGTGTCAATACCATGAACTCACGTGCCAATAGTAACAATACCTCATATCCACACGAAAAACTCACGTGCCAACAGTCCAATCCACACATTGAAGGAAAGTATACAAGAATATATGTACATGATCAATTAATATTAAGACTCGTTCTCCTAGATTGATATAGGTGACATACTATGGTGTATGCTTGTGCAAGTGTACTATGAAATCATAGCACATTGGAAACAACACAATGCTCCCAGGCCATTACAAATCATCCACGTCATAGCCCGCCTTGTCTCGCCACGTGCACAACAATAAAGTAAATGTCCGTCTTGTCTCGCCACACGCGCATCAATAATTGTCCCACCTTGTCTATCCACATACGCAAATCCAACATATATACAGCCTGCCTTGTCTCTCTGCATGTCCAAATATCAATGATAACAAAAGTATAGATAACTCACGTACAAATACCCCGACAATCCTCTCAACAAGTTCACATGTGCCAAAACTATAATAACACGATATTACAACTCGCACCTCATGTGTCCATATGCCACAATATTTCCATACAATAATTCCAGTACCACAACCACACATAGCCCACGGCTCAACAATATTGAGTACAACAACAACAACACAGGAGTATGACAAGTAAAAAATTTTCAAGACAAATAGGGAGATGAGTGGAGATAGAAAATTTACCTTTTCTCTACTACTACCAAAGAAACCACAGTGTTCTGTTCACCATTATGGAACATCTCATTGTGAAAATGGTGATATAATAAAGAAATATGAATTATATGTGATAAATATTTTTTTTTTAAGTAAAGGAATTGTTTTATAAAAAAAATAATATAATATAGAAGAGAGAAGAATATAAAAAGGAATATTCTTTTTTAGTGAAACAAATAGTGTAATGGGTTGGAGTTAATTTGCACCACTTTGGTGTAAAAAAATGGTGCAAGGGGTGGAGATGCCTCAAATAACAGGAAGAGCAAGTAAAATTAAAAAGAAGCTTAAATATAAACAAGCACATTCACTAAATAGGGTAGGTGTTGACCCATGTCACTGCATAGTTTTAAAGATTGACAAACGGCTGACCAATTGAACCAGGTTCATCAGAGCACACATCTTGAACTAAATAGCTGGCACATGAACCGTATATGCTTAGAAGATGTTTGTGAATATGAAATATCAATGAACCAAGAGATTGTCTCCTAATACGAAAAGGTTACAAACTGATATGATTAATTGAAGTCGAATTCAGCAAGGAAAGTAACAAAAGAAAGAAAGTTGAGTTTGGTTCGAATTTGTTCACCCAGGTAGAGTTGGACTAGAATTGGAAAACAAGCTCAACGACTGACTCTATAAATACTTGATGTATTTCTGCTGGAATTCTACACGCACAAAAGCTGAAGTGAATCAAAGTCTGAGCAAAATTCCCAGAGTTATTTTGCTAGCAGAATCATTGTGTGATGCAAAGGCTACAGTTCAACTAGAAGAACCAGTTTCATCTGATTGATTATCGAGTCTAGTTGATTGTAGTAGGAGTTTTTAATATTGTATCTTTCAGCTTTCATAGAAGCAATTGTAATAGGTACGTATTGCTCAAGTTAGAGTTAACTTGAGGTGTGTAGAAATTAGCTAGGGGCTAGTTGCTACAAAGGGATTAGAGTTAGTCCTAGGATTACAAAAGAGTTTATTTTGTAAGTCTGTTTGGCTCAGAGTTTT
>ML404176.1:0-15559 GCA_005239525.1 Nicotiana knightiana | reverse complement strand
TTTGAAGTCTCGTGTGATTGAGGTTGAAGCTGAGCGGGATGCTCTTAGAGCTGAATTAGCAAAGGAGAAAGAAAAGAACGAGGGTGTTCTTCAGCAGATGCTGTCTCTCCTACAATCCAAGACCACAACATCCTCTGCACCTTCCCATCCTTAGGCTTCTCAGAGCTTCCATAACCCATCTTTAGACCAGTTATCAGTTTCAGTTCTTTTTACTCTTTTTTTTGCTCATGGTTGGTTTGTTTTTATTTTTCTGTATGGTGGTTGATTATCGTTACTAATCAATGAATTTGGTTTTAGTTATTGACTTGTCTCAATTTCTTAGTTAGCTAACATTTATTGGCTTCTTGTGTTGATTAATCATGCTTTGCACCTGCAGTTGCCTCAATGGCCATGAGTAATAATTAATAAAACTGGTAAGTATATCATTTTGCAAACTTTTCGATGATGCCAAAAGGGAGAAGATATGTGCTGAACTTTTCAAAATATTTTTTAAAGTGATATTTATAACCTAATGAACCTGGATTCTATATGATTAATGCTTAAAACCATACAAAGTTGTTTGAAGTGTATACAGGATTAAGCACATCGTTTGTCATAATAAAAAAGAGAGACTGTGTTGACCTATGTCACTGCATAGTTTTGAAGATTGACAAACGGCTGACCAGTTGAACCAGGTCCATCAGAGTACACATCTTAAACTAAATAGCTGGCACATGAACCGTATATGCTTAGGAGATGTTTGTGAATATGAAATATCAATGAACCAAGAGATTGTCTCCTAATGTGAAAAGGTTGCACACTGATCTGATTAATTAAAGTCGAATTCAGCAAGGAAAGTAACAAAGAAAGGAAGTTGAGTTTGGTTCGAATTTGTTCACACAGGTAGAGTTGGACTAGAATTGGAAAACAAGCTCAACGACTGACTCTATAAATACTTGATGTATTTCTGCTGGAATTCTACACGCACAAAAGCTGAAGTGAATCAAAGTCTGAAAGCAAAATTCCCAGAGTTATTTTGCTAGCAGAATCATTGTGCGATGCAGAGGCTACAGTTCAACTAGAAGAACCAGTTTCATCTGATTGATTATTGAGTCTAGTTGATTGTAGTATGAGTTTTTAATATTGTATCTTTCAGCTTTCATAGAAGCAATTGTAATAGGTACGTATTGTTCAATTTAGAGTTAACTTGAGGTGTGTAGAAATTAGCTAGGGGCTAGTTGCTACAAAGGGATTAGAGTTAGTTCTAGGATTACAAAAGAGTTTATTTTGTAAGTCTGTTTGGCTCAGAGTTTTTAGTGAAGAGTTTGAGCAAATCCTACTGAGGAGTAGGTTGTGGTTTTTTCACCTTTTGAGCCAGGTGTTTTCCACGTAAAAATCTCTGTGTTTTTACTTTACTGCTTTTTATTATTCCGCAACAGTAGTAGTTTGAACACCAAAAAGAACCAGGTTCTTCTACTGAGATAGCACTCGAAAATTGGGTATCACACAAAGTAGCCTATCTTCTTGTGTGGTATTGAAGTCTAAAACAACAGTAGGGTATCTCTCTCTCTCCTTCCCCTTTTTCTTATGTCGGTTTGGTTTTTATTAGTTGAATTTGAGGAATCATGCTAACAGATGGTCTGAAGTTAATTCTTATGTTTGTCTATTCTTTTGTACAGCGAGGCAGGAAACTAGAGATAAGTTTTTTAGTACTGTGGAGGCATTTGCTAGAAAGAATGTGTCTGGAATTAGTTTCTAGGGGGACCATTTGAAACATAGATCTTCAAAGTATTTACAATCCTCCAGAGTTGTGGTGAGTGGCAAACTTGATATCTTTTCGTATTTGTTCTCCCAGCAGCAACCCTTTACATTATCTCAGCTTCTTCTCAACTTGCATTCATAAATTGTTTCTCCGTGGAGCTTCTACTTGTGTCTAACAGCTAATTGAGGTTCCTATCATCAAGTTGATCTGAAAGAGGTCACACGTCTTGGACCGTTAGCACATCGAGGAGGGTTGTGATGTCAAGTAGCTGACCGAGCTCATCTGGTGAACACAGTGAGAATCGTGTTGGTCAGTTGGGTTCAAGTAGTGGCCAACTGTCCACTTCACAAAAAGCATAACCTGGATTTGAAGCCAAACCATCATCTTTTACTCGCACTACTACAATAAATAGGATCAGGGACCATACCCTTAGGAGCTTTGAGCTGCTGACTATTAGAACATGAATAAGGAAATAAGACTATTGTTACACCCTATTTTACACTAGTCAATATAGGATTCAACTTGTGGTTGCTCTGTTGTTGATGAAAGAGAGTTGCCACCTCATATTTAAAGGTATACTAGGGTACCTATTTAATTACTAATTCATGTTCTTTACGGTTCTTCTAACCGGTGAGATTATGGGTAAGGGTTCTTGTTCTTCTAAGGGGAAGGTGTTAGGCACCCCTTTAAATCTACTTGAGGTAGCTCCATAGAATTTAGACTAAGTTTGAGATCAATTATTTGTAAAAATATTTGATTAATAATAAGAAAGGCTGCTTACTGTACACCTAAGGATGATAAAGAATGCGCAGTCTTTAAAGAAATTTTTTTTTGGTTTCCCACCCGGTGTCCGGTACCCGCATTGGGGCCTGACTAAATCCGGATTCGCGTCGGGAAGTCCTACATTGGAGGGAGGGGGGGGGGGGGGGGGGGGGGGGGTAAAGCTCTCCCTAATAAAGACAAATTCATACCTAGGGAATCAAACCTGAGACCTTTGGTGTCTTAAAAGGATATGAATTTATGAAAGGGTTCATAAGAGATGTTAAAAGAATTCGAAATTTGACAAATAAGTGGTCTAAATTTTAAAATAAAGAGATTGAGTTATGAAAACACTTTGATTTGGGGCTGCTTATTATATAATGATAAAAGTATTTTTGAGAAAAAACCATATCTAAGATTTACCTTAGATTCGAAGAATTTTCAAAGAAAAGGTCATTTGCTGGAAATTCCTTAAATCGACGATTTTCTGAAATTCTGATTTTCCTTTGAGAAAACAAGAGTTGAAATTTGGTTTTCCTTTTAGAAATAGAGTTGCTTTTCACGAAGTTCTGTGTTTCAAAATCTTTTAAAGAAGAAAAAGGTAAGTGAAAAATGTAGCAATTAGTGAGCAAATTACAAGTTGCGAACTAAAAACCTACTATTAGCTGATTTTCCCTTTTTAAAAATCCTATATTGTTTAAGGCTCGCCTAAGTTCCTATGATACTAAAGCGTAAAGGAAAAAGGAAAGCATGTGTTATAATATATGAGTGTTATATACATGATAAGTAAAGCAACAATAAAGACATAACAAATACAACTAAGTATTAAACTAGTAGAGGCAGTAAACTAAATTAACGAGGCAGTAACAATGATAAAAAAAATTGAGGGAAAGAGGAATGGACTATGGCATTGAGCTTCAAGAAGATAGGCCTAGTAGTAAAGAAGAACGAACACAACTGGCTTTGGACCCCTGGACGCAGTGCAATAGAGCTGGAATTGGGCCTGAGTTCATCAAGAACTTAGAGGCCTAAACATATGTACACGTGAAAAAGTAAGAAGGTTATTAGATATATATCCAATACATTTAACATATTCCCAGTTACAGATTTTGATGTACATGAAAAATACATGAACAATTAATTAAAGCAAGAACAATATTAACGAGGTAGAGGATATTATATATTAATGTGATGACTTTACTTAGTAAATAATTCACATTGGAAACCTTTCATTGTCATTAAACACTAAACCCTTAAAGAACTGAATGTGTCAATGAATTAAAAGCTAAGGAGGGAACCTCACTCAAAGTCGAAGCTCCCTTTGGATCCGCCGACACTTCAAAGTTCCCAAGGGACTGAAGGCCCAGGGAAATGCTTGTGTCGGGAGAGCAGCCCAATCTAAAGTCGAATTCCGCTCCCAAATACCCTTAATCACTAACGACATATTTTTTTATGGGTTTAAGTGCCAATGAGGCCCTTCCAATACGAACTAAATGCTAATGTATTACCCTACCACAATATATTTATTTTCCTCTTAATAAAATAATACAAAATAATGCATACTACTGTGATACTAAATAGGGAAACATATAAAAAAAAACTAAAGGGAGGAGGGCTAAGTTTAGAATATACACAGTTTCATAATCACATTATTATAGGAATGAATCACTAAGGAATAACATATTCAAACATGCATTGATAATATTACATGGTAACTTAAAGACATCAAGGAAAATTCAAACCAACAGTCATAGTCAACAATTGTTCCAGAGATATAATCAAGGTCATGTGACTGAATTCTTATCATGATTACACACTCACGGATTTAAACATAGCATCCCTAAGGTATCAACAAGATCGTGCTTTTAACGGTAGCAACCAGTTATAATGTTCAAACAACATCAACAAATGGACTTCAATAAGGTTTGAGAGTCAAATCCAATTTTAGATCAACAATAGGAAGAAGGACTGGGCATGGTTCAAAATAGAGTCTGGTGTTGCAGATTTAAGCAAAGGGTAGAAACATTCAATCAACTGCTTATGAGCAGAATAAATGAAGTAGTGACTTCAAACATGTATAGGAACTCTTACATAATCAAGCTGATCAGGCAAGTGGAGAAGGAGTTGAAAATATTGTATCAAACAAGTTTAAACTCAACATGAATCTAGCTTAGCATATAGGTATGAAGTAACCATGCTTCAATTCTATCATTTGGTTTTAACAGTAGGCCTAGATCATTTCTTCATGAGGGATAAGCTAACTATAGATGCATGCAGACTTTTCAAAAACCATCAGGGGATCAAAGACTGAGGACGTGGATGTATTGCATATGTGTATGGAGATATCAATTGATTATGGAACAAACAAACCTAGTTATGCAACAATTACTAGTTGATTTTGTCTAAATAAATCATGACTTACACTAAAAGAGGAAAATAGTTATTCATACAGAATCATATGCAACAAAGATTCATGAGTAAGGAACAACTTGACGTAAGTAAGATAGTTTCTTGCGCATAAAACAACAACATGATCACGGGAAAGTCCTAGTGACAGGTCATGTATCACTCTTAGAATTAACAGGTACAGATACAGAGAAGAAAGCATCTAGGTACTCAGATTCCTTCAACTTAGTTAAGTGACATGGAACTATAGTATATCAATTAAGATTACCACATAATGAACCTGACTACAAACATATAGAATATAGGGAAATAATATGCAGAGGTGGATATTATAACAATATTGTTGGTGAAATGGAAAAATGAGCATGATTGGTTTATCAATGATACTAATCAAGCAGAATAAAGACCATATTGCTAATTCAAAAGCAGTTTTAACAAACACAAGCATGCAAGAAAGTTCTTGAACATTGTATGTTCAAACTTAAGGTTTAGGGACAAGGACACAAGTCTTGAACAAATTCAAGTTTTACTAGCTACCAAGTAACACACTTAGCTTTTAAAACTCATAAAATTACAAAAGTGCAATAAAATAGGAATAAGCTCATTATGGGTCACTAAGAACTATGAAGTCTACATTTAACATAAACATATAAGACTTTAGGTATAGAGACCGTAGGAAAAGCTTAGAACAAAGACTAATAATTATCACTCAACTAATCTATTGTCACTTAAGGAATCATAACATAATAGGCTACTCGTAAAGGATTATTATGCTAACAAAAACATGACTATCAAACATGTCCAACACATACAACATAATTATGATCTACAGAACTTAACATTAACATATCTAAATCATTTAGAGAGGTGAATAAAAGAAAGGGGACAGAAAGGTGTTGACCTTCTTAAGGGCAGCAAACCAACGACTTCCCTGTGTTGCCCAAAGATCCTAGAAAATCTTCAAGCTTGAACCAGCAAAGAACTCGACAAAGAGAGGAAAAATAGTAAGAGACCTAATTATCAAAACCCTAATTTGTTGGTGTTTATGACTTTTTTCAGAGTTTAGGTTGCTCTAGTTTGTTGGTGTTGGATTATGTGTTGGTAAGAGCACTAAAGACCCCTTTTTATAGTGACATTCAAAGATCTAGGGCTTAACAAGTTCAAAATCAGTAGTGCAGAGTGACAGGGGGGAGAGATCCAGTAATGATTTTACCTTTGTACTGGAGTGGAGTGAATTGTTGAACGTTAAGGCACAAGAAACCATCGGTCAAAACCCTAATACCCAGAGGCCATTGCATTTGACCTCTGGGTGTCGAATATTGATGATGAAACCAGAACGAATGAAGGAACATGCGAGTTTAAAGTTTCACCTTTTGGGTCTGATTTCTTCTACTAGGTTTTGAAATCGAAAGGTGAAAATGGAAAGAACGACTGGACTAGGAGTGTAGGAACAAAAGGAATAGTCGTGCATGCCACAGATTTGAAAAATCAGTGACGATTTGAAGTTTTATCTCTGAGGTTAGGATTTCAGAATTTAGGCGGTTTGAATTTGTGATTGGATAGGAAATGTTAAGCGAGAATTGCGGATAAGGAAAGACAGATGAGATGATTTCTTGTTGGGTTCATAACCTTGCACGAATTTGTTCAAGGATCAAGTGATTGATGGGTCTGTATGCTCGAGTGAGAAGAGAGAAGAAGAGGAAAGGGGGGAGGCGAGGCAGTTGAGTAAGGTGAAAATGAATTAGGGTTTTAGGAAGGAGACCAGTTGGTCTCTGAGTTAAAAATGGGAGAAAATATCAGGGCCGTTGGATCACTTGATCAATGGCCCTGATAAATCGGGGTGTTACTTATTTGAGAAAAATGATTTTAGGAAAATATGGAGACCGTTGGATCTGTGTGATTCAACGACTGAGTCGGGATTTCAACGGAAAATAAGGATAATTCGTGACCGTGGATAATTTTAATCAACGGTTCAGGTCGCTTGCGTTTGTTTTGTGAGTGGGATTAGCAGGTGACGTGTCAGGTCGTGATTGGTTAAGAAGTAATGGCAAAGATTTCCAAGTTGGAAGGGGATGGGGTGTTTGGACTGGGTTGTTCCGATTTGGGCCAAATTAATTTAAATAATAGCCACTTTGTTCTTGGTTGAGGAATTGCAGTTGTAGCCTTTTAGTTTTAGAATCCCTTTAAAATTAATTCAAATAAACTTAACAATTTCAATTATATATGATGAAATTATAATTACTA
The DNA here is from genome assembly GCA_005239525.1 of Nicotiana knightiana. Taxonomy (NCBI): domain Eukaryota; kingdom Viridiplantae; phylum Streptophyta; class Magnoliopsida; order Solanales; family Solanaceae; genus Nicotiana; species Nicotiana knightiana. Next base: position 8,409 of record ML404176.1, on the reverse strand, counting down.
TATGCTACTAATTATTTTAATTATCTATAAATGACACATATTTCAAATTGTAGCTTTCAAAATATTAATAAAGTAGCCTCATTTTGTAATTTAAGGAGTAATTTTATTAAATTATAAAAATTATATAATGTACATACAAAAGTTATTTTATAAAAGTAAATATATTTGTAATTGCACAATATTAGTACTATGTAATTAATTTTGAAACTAATACTTAAATAGATATTCATTACTAAAAAAAATACCTATAAAGCATTTATTGTAAATTATTAAGCGTGAATAAATTAATTTTAAAAGAGAGGGTCAAAATTGACCTTCAACAGCTGCCCGTTTTTGACCGAGATGATGAAAGAGTTTTCGGGCAAAGAAATTGAACCAAAGCCAATTTTGTTCGGTCTTTTAGGCAGGTATTGCAAGAATGGCATGAAAGCTACGAATTGAGGAAGAATCTAGGAAAGTTTGGGAATATTGGGCCGAATTCTGGCTTTTAGTTGCTTACATACCTCGGGCTTAACGAGGATCAGGCCTCATGTAGTTCTGGAATAGGGACTTTGGGGAAGCGACACTCGCTGGAATTACCCAGTATCGTATTGTGACGATACAGTGAGATGGAAGATTGGTCACTTATGATAGCTTGAATTTTGCGGTCTGATTTGAATGATTAGAAATTTTGAGCTTGCTGGTCATCTTGAGTTGGGATCTTGAGCTTGCTACTGGGTTGCTTGTCCCCATAGCGTTGTAGTTCTATCTGTTGCTAAGAAGCAGTTCCAACTGTGGTGTTTGTTCCTACAAAACAAAATGAAATACACGCATACCAATATATCATAATGCAGAATATATTAAGATGCTATGTAAAAGATGCATGAATAATGATGCATGGCTACCGACGAGCCGTTATTTGTGATTGGGATGATGTGATACTTGATCCTGGCTTGATTTGTTAGCCGGGCTATGTACCGTTCCGCGACCATTGGAGCATTTGAAAATTATCTCCTCTTGTTGGGAGAGCTTGATTGGTAAAGTGAGTCTCCGCTTGCTGGGAGAGCTTTGCACTGAGAAATATCTCTGCTTGTTGGGAGAGCTTGATTTGCAGAGAGCGTCTCCGCTTGTTGGGAGAGTTTTGCACTGAAAAATGTAAAGTAGTTTCTGCTCGGGAGTGATCAAATTCATGCCTAAAAATGCACGAACAAAATGTTAAAACATTTAGGGTAACAAAGAAATAAAATATAAGCATGCCCAATAGATACTCTTGATTGCGAAGCTCGTTGTGGCCATCGATTAGTAGAACGTTGGTGACGAGGTTCGGGATTGTCTATTTCGGCATTCGTGATTGACGGAGTTGTGCTGCGCATTGCTTTTTGTTGGCGTAGTTCATAGTTTTCTATATACAAGGCTCCATTTGGAGAAATCAACGCTTGATTTGTACAAGGCGCTCCGATTGATTGAGCTGATGGTATGCTATATACAAGACTTCGATTGGTGAAGCCGATATGCGATTTGTACAGGGTGCTCCGATTGGTTGAGTTGACGATTTGCTATTTATAGGACTTCGATTGGTGAAGACGACATTTGTTTTGTACAAGATGCTCTAATTAGGTGAGCAGAAAGTTTTCTATTTACAAATTTTTGCATCAGTTGTCTGATTCCGAGGCACCTGCAAAGAATTCAAGGGTTAGATTTAGATGTGCTCGAAAATTTTAAGTAAAAGAGAGGAGAGATAATCTTAGGTAAATGGTGGGTTCGTCCTTTTTCCCAGTGTGGTCCCAACGATTCTTTACTCCCTATTGATCCTGCACTCAAAGAAAACTTCTTAGTAGGGGGAGGTTGGTTTGCGTCGACCCTATTGTTGATTTGCCCCAACCTTTGGCATGATTGTGACATGGAGTTCGGTAGATGGAACAAATTAATTTATATATATTTTGGAAAATATTCTGAAAATATTTGTTTTTTTAAGACAAATGTCGTCGTTCTGGATTATGACATGTTGCGAAGGGTTCTGCGTATTTGAGAATCTCGTCCTGTTTGATGCCGATCTTCCATGGTATCTCTGACAACGTGGCTACTGGCCATTACGACTGTGTCCTAATTAAGATTGATTCATTACAGAGGTTTCCTAAGGTTATGATCGAACCCTTTCATGTTTCCTATGTGTCCAAAGCGGAAACAGATCTGAACATAGTTCGTGGGGGTAATGATATAATGCGATGAAACGACCGAGCCTGACTTAGGCAACCTACGTATCCAAAATAGAATCAGGTCGAGACGTAGTTCGATTACAACAAATGTAAGATGATGAGACAAAAATATATAAACAAACGAATCTAATTCAGATAGCTTACATATCCAAATGGAATTAGGCCAAAACATAGTTCAATTACAAAAATGGACTGAATCCGATGAGGATTGCCTACATATTCTTTTCTGAGGAAATCAAGTCGGCGTAGTTCCTGAATAACATACAAAAATGATATTTGGTCTTTCTATTACAAAATAAAAGGGGATAAAAACCAAACCTTATATGGGTTGCCTATGTATCCCTTTGTGGGAAGTCAGGTTGAACGTAGTTCTGTTACATAAAAAATCTAACTCTATTTGTCCTCAGACGTAATATCTTTTGATTGCGTCCGAGTTAATTGGCTTCGTGCTGAGTCTTCCATCCCTTTTTGCTAAGATTGGAGCTCCGCCAGATAGTGCTCTATGGACCACATAAGGACCTTGCTAGTTTGGTGTGAACTTCCCTTTAGCTTCCTCTTGATCGGGTGGCGAGGCTTCACTTTTTTGTTAAATGCACTAGCCATCCTGTTATGGATAGCTGTCCATGACATACTGCATCCATTCTTTTCTTGTCAATGAGCATGAGTTGTTCTTGCCTGAATCGTATCCACTCTGCGTCAACCAATTTTTCTTCTTGAATAACTATTAAGGACGCAATTTTGACTTCTGCGGGTATCCCTTTTCACTACTTCAGTGTCGTATACCAACGTGTACGGTGTTGCCCTATTGGATGTTCTCATGGTAGTCCGATAACCCAAAAGCGAAAGGTAGCTTCTCGTGCCATTATCTGTGATTGTCCACTATCCTTCGCAGAATCCTCTTGATATTCTTGTTGGCTGCCTCGACTGCCCCATTCATTTTTGGTATGTAAGCTGTAGCATTGTGGTGGACGATTCTGAACTTCTCAAAAATTTCCCTCATGAGGTCGCTATTAAGGTTGGCGGTGTTGTCAGTGATGATAGACTCTAGTATCCCAAATCTGCAAACGATGTTATTCTGGAAAAAATCTGCCACCACCCTCTTTGTGACAACGTTGTACATATATGCCTCGACCCATTTAGTGAAATAGTTGATGGCTACCAAAATGAAACGATGTCCATTTGACGCTGCAGGCTCTATGGGTCCTATCATGTCCATGCCCCAGGCAGTGAAAGGCTAGGGTGAACCCACTACGTTTCAGTCATTTGGTGGAACCCAGATGAAATCTCCGTGAATTTGACACTAGTGACACTTCTGTATATAACAGATGATGTCACTTTTTATGGTCATCCAAAAATATCCAGCTCTCAAAATCTTCTTGGCTAACAAGAACTCATTTATGTGGGGTCCGCACATCCCCGCATGTGTTTCTTCCAACAGTTTGGTTGCTTCGGTGGCGTCTACACATCTTAGCAAACTTGAGTCTGGGGTCCTCCTATACAAGACTTCGCCGTTGAGGAAAAAGTGGTTTGCCAGCTTCTTGAGGGCTTACTTTGACCATTAGTAGCATAATCTGGGTACTCCTGGGTCGCGAGGAACTTTTTGATGTCGTTATACCAAGTTTTACCATCTGCTTCTTCATTTGCATGCAAGCAACAGACATGTTGATCCTTGATTTCTATCTTGATGGGGTCGATGTAGTTCTTGTCTGGATGCTGAATCATAGATGATAAGGTCGCAAGGGCGTCAATGAGCTCGTTCTAAATTCTAGGGACGTGTTTTAACTCAATCTTTATGAACTTCTTGCACAACTCCTTCATGTATTGCAGGTATAATAGTCTCTTGACATTCTTGGTTGACCATTCTCCTTGGACTTGGTAGATCAGCAAATCGGAATCTCCTATGACAAAAAGTTCTTTGATGTTTATGTCAATCGCCATTCTGATTTCGAGGATGCATGCCTCCTATTCAACCATATTATTGGTACACGGGAATCTTATCTTTGTCGACGCTGGATAGTATTGTCTAGATTCCAAAATCAGGACTGCCTCAATTTCGACTCCATTGAAATTTGCTGCTCCGTCAAAAAACATTCTCCATCCAGGGTAGGATTCTACACTATCTTCTCCGACAAATATTACCTCTTCATCGGGAAAATACGTGGTAAGTGGTTCGTAATACTTATCCACTGGATTCTCGGCGAGGTGGTCAGCTAAAGTTTGTCCTTTGATAGCCTTCTGAGTTATGTACACAATGTCAAATTCGATGAGGAGAATTTGCCACTTAGCTATCTTCTCGGTAGGCGTGGGCTTCTGAAAAATTTACTTGAGCAGATCGAGCCGAGATATCAGATACGTGGTGTATGCCTAAATGTAATGCCTTAGCTTTTGAGCAATCTAGGTCAGAGCACAACAAGTGCGTTCTATCAAATTATACTTGGCTTCGCATGGTGTGAACTTCCTGATTAAGTAGTCGAAAGCTTTCTGGAATTCCTCCGTCCATTTCGTGGCAGCATCCTTCTTTAACAGTTTGAAGATGAGTTCACAGATTATTGTGAACTGGGCATGAAGCGATTGATGTAATTCAATCTTCCCAAGAATCTCTTGACATCTTTCTTGCTCTTTGGTGGTGGTAATTCCTGGATGTCCTTGATTTTTGACGGATCAAGTTCTATCCCATTCCCGCTACAATAAAACCCAATAGTTTTCCAGCCATGACTCCGAACGCGCACTTTGCTGGATTCATCTTCAAATCATACCTTCGTAAGCGTACAAAAATTTCCTCAAGTCGTCCAAATGCTCTGAAATATTCCTAGATTTTATGATGACATCATCCATATACACTTCGATCTCCTTATGAATCATGTCGTGAAAAAAGGTCGTCATGGCCCTCATGTAGGTCGCGCCAGCATTCTTGAGACCGAACGACATGACCCTATAATAGTAGACTCCCCAAGGAATGGTGAAAGCTATCTTCTCTGCATCTTTCTCGTGCATTAGGATTTGGTGGTATCAAGCAAAACAATCCACAAACGGCTGCAGTTCATGCTTTGCACAGTTATCGATGAGGATGTGGATATTTGGCAAGGGGAAATCGTCCTTTGGGCTAGCTTTGTTGAGATCCTAGCAATCTAAACATATTCTGATATTTTCGTCTTTTTTGGGCACTGGGACGATGTTTGCCGACTAGCTTGGATAGTTGGTGACCCTTACTACATTTACCTCTTTGTGTTTGTACACCTCTTCTTTTATCCTCAGGCTTAAATCAAGTTTGAATTTCCGGGGCTTCTGCTTGACTGGCCGTCTGATGGGGTCAGTGGGTAGTCGATGCGAGACAATATCAGTGCTTAATCCTGGCATATCATCATAGGACCACGCGAACATGTCGACGTACTGTCGGAGGAGCTCAATCATTTTTTCCTTCTGCTCGGCTTCTAGGTGAATGCTTATTCTGGTTTCTTTCACGTTTTCTTCACTTCTAAGATTAACTAATTTTGTTTCTTTGAGGTTGGGCTTCTTCTGACTCTATAGCTGCTCGATCTCATGCGGGAGATTGTCTGGCATCATACTTTCATCATATTCCTCGTAATCCAGATCGTGACACTCAACAGTTTTGTTACATGTCATAATCGCAGAACGTGACTTTTTATCGGCTTGGTTACTGAAAAGAAAATCTAAGTATAAATAAAACAATAAAATATAGTTGCGATACTTTAGAAAAAGATTCTTTTTATTTCATCAAAAGGGGAATGTCTTAAGTGTTCATAAGAGGCAAATGACAAAAAGGTACAGACACCGGTAAATGCCTCAATGGACTGTGTTCTTTCAAAAGAAAACTTTTATAGTTCCATACTACCAAGAATCCCAGCGAACCAAAGATGGACTGGTTGTCCAATTCTGTAGCTCTTCTCCTGGTTCGCTATCCCTGATATTTGGTGTCTTGATGTCAATTCCCTCACAACATTCTTCAATTATATGCATGAATAACTTTCCCATCCTGTAGATGATATCATCTTCGGGCGTTGAACTCTGTCCCCGACTGAAAACATGTTGTGGCACAAAAACCCTTTTCTCGGAGCTAACTGTGCGAGTTTTCCCTTCCGAGGGTTGATATCCTATGCTAGCCTTTCCTTTCTGCCCGTTATGCTTAATTGGTTCTATGATCCCATATGACTTGGATCCCAACCCTGTTCATGACCTGTATCCACATTTCATCATCTCCCTTATGGCTATCTTTGGACCTGTATGGCGATTGCATTACCAAATTCTGTTCAATCTTTTCCTCCACGGTAGTCTGCATGATTTCTACAGCGTGGAAGGCGACCATCCAGTCCCTCAATGAATGGGACAAAATACTCCAAATAGGCGGAGTGACCCCACTCGTCGTGGACCGCGATCTCTTGGCATCCCCACTTGAATTTTATGCATTGGTGCAAGGTAGACGAGACGACCCCTGACATGTGTATCCTGGTCCTGCCAAGCCTGCCAAGCAGCAAATTGTAAGAAGAGGAAATGTCCATCACTTGAAATTATAATGGAAAGTAGACCGACCCGATCTGCAAGACTAGATAAATTTTCCCAAAAACATCCTTTTGCAAACCGTCAAAGGCCCTTACCCTTACATGGCTTTCTTTGACTTCCTTCAAATGAATTCTCAACTCCATGAAGGTGGAGAGCGGGAAAATGTTGACTCTTGATCCCCCGTCGACCAGCACTCGAGATACCACTTTGTCCCCACATTTGACAGTGATATGAAGAGCCTTGTTGTGACTTGTGCCCTCGACAAGAAGTTCATCTCGTTTGAAATTGATCATGTTTGCCTCTACCATTTTCCTAATTGTCGCGGCCAATTGTTTTTCCCCCCTTTTCCCCAAGCGCTCCTTTCAGGGCCGGTTGAAAGGGGTTTATGACATTGGTTTAGACAACTCGTTCCTTTTGGGAAAGGGGTTTGCATATTTTGAAGAGTCGCCACCTAACGATTTTAACAGTGTGTTAGGGCACCTAAGGGATTCAATTACAACTACGTTACTAACCTGAGATTGGGTAAGGGCTTGAAATTATCCTAAGGGGAAGGTGTTAGGCACCCCTCAGGATCCACAAGTGTGGTTCCCACCCCCTAAGGTTATAAAAAACGAGTGTTGGTCTCGACCTCTATTGCATGATTTTACCTGTCCCTTCCTATCAGTCCCAGAGGAAATTAGGACTCCTATCCTAAAGGGAGGTGCTAGGCAGACCCTTAGGTTTTAAAGGTAAAAATTCTAGGGCGACAAATAACAAAACAAGTAGGACTGCAGATAAAGGGAAAGCATGGAAAACAGATAAAGGCTCAAGTATTCCTCCACACACAGTACACATAAAAAACATGTCTCATACACAACTAAGGTCCATATTAATTCAGAATCCTAAAGCATGGTATCTAGGTGATAACACACAGACATATTTATTGCATAACTCAGAGAGGAAGTCTTAATCAGGCTTGCCTACTGGTTTTAAGCATGCTGACAATTAAACATGATCACAAAGGCAGCTCTGATTTTATTTTTCTAAGTTGATTACCTAAGGCTTGCCTAGGTGTAGGATAACATGCAACAATTATTCAGATTTGTTAACGACTCTAGGTTGTTTATAACTAACAACATGCAATTCTAGGTGTTGAATATGTGCAAGGACTAATTACCAGTTGTTTAGAATAGGGGACTGTTTTAGATATCTGTATTTAGACTAAGTGCAGTTAAATGAGTACGATCCTATAGCATGATGTCTAATGCAGCATGATGCATAATAACTTAAACAAGATTTCTAAATGCACATAGAATCACAACATTATGCACAGTTTCAGGAATATCATAGGTGATATATTTTTTAATGTTGTTTACCTGGAAACAGGATCTCTAAGTGCGTAGGCATGGTGAGACATCATTGCAGTTAACATTATTTATCCTAGGACAAGACTTCTAATGAAGTTTCAGAACACGTTTATATAAGCAGAATCATATATAGCAATTTACTTAATTATTTGTCCTATAGGCGGGATCTCTAAGTGAGGGCAATGAATGATGACACGCTGAAAGGAAAGCAGTATATATGACCTAAGTAGCATGATATCTAATGCACAACATGTTGTACCTAAACATGGCTGCTATTGCGCATAGAGAAAATAAACTTAGAAACATGGTCTCTACCCTTAATTATACTACATCATGCATATTGATGCGAA
>MDKJ01235119.1:0-26753 GCA_005239525.1 Nicotiana knightiana | reverse complement strand
CCAGGATTATATTTGCAACGCCCGCTTAGTCTTCTACAAGACATAGTTGAGCGTGATCATTATACTCTGACCTCCTCCCTTAGAACCTCAAGTTTTGCATCTAATACAAGCTTCTTTTGGCTACTATCCACAATACTAGCTGGTTGAGCATTAAATGCTTCAACTATTTGACGCACTTGTGCCTCCAGGTTGCAAATAGTAGCATCTTGCCTTTGTATGTGTAGTTGTTTCTCATTATCTTGTTCCACAAGGCACCTTAGCATATCCTTGATCTCTTCAGGTCATCATCCCTGGGTTCTTTGTTCCTATTAACTTCACAAGAAAAAGAAGAACCATCAAGTAAGGGGTTGGGGGAAGATAAGAAATATAAGCACAACCATGAAAGTGACCATCTTGACCACCACACATATCACATACATTCCACACATAAGATTGAGTTGTTGCACATAACTCGCTCTCGGGAATATTTTGATATTTTTGCCATGGGTGGTTTCTTCAAAAATAAGCATAAGGAGGATCAAAAGTAGAATTACCAACATCAAAACTCTCATAATTCCATGATGCCATGTTTTTTTTCAAATTAACAAATAAAACTAAAATAAAGAAAATAAAAATCAAATACTAAAAAAATAAAATAAAAGTTCAAACTTGCAACCTAGCAATATGTACACATACAGCTACACTGTTAGTTCCCCGGTAACGGCGCCAAAATTTGATCACGTCCAACTCTAGTCCTAAAAAGGATAAGTGGCCGCTGCAAATATAATCCAGTCTAAAAGTCCAGAGTCGAATCTCACATAGAACTAAGGTTTCGCTATAACTGTTCAATATCGCAACGAAGACAAGCTCGACTAAATTTCTAAGTTATAAAGATTAAGATTTTTATATCTAACTAATTAACTAAGAAACTAAAGCAGTAAATTAACAACTAAAGATAATAAGGGTCGGAGATTAAATTTAGGAGGTCTAGAGTTATGATTTCCCCAATTGTCGGAATCATTCCTGCTATGTTCCCTACAATTTCACCTATGCATTCTCTACTGATCATGAGCATTTTAGGTTCCATAATTCTCTCTAGAGAAACTACAACAATTTACTAAATAAATTCTCTCGAACTACGCTAGTTGACTTTATCTAATCGCTCAATATGACCACGTCAAGACTTTGTTATTTCTAAACCTACCTTTAAACCAGTTGTCTTGATTTCTCACATACGCTAGGAGTGACATTGTTCAACAACCACCTAAATATGTATCCTTTCTCAATAAATACATAATAAATGAGCACAGTCAATCGATGGCCATTCAATCAACAACAATAAACATGTAGTTGAATAAGTAGAGAAATCCAACGGCTCAATTATATAAAAACATAACAAGAATTTATCCTACAAAAGGTTCCATCAAAACCCTAGATAACAAATTAGTTATTCATAATAGTATGTAAAACTAGAATACTAGAAGCCATAACCAACAATGAAAAATAGGAAGAGGAAAGAAAAACTCATAGAAGAATTCCCCGCGTTGCTCCTATTGTGTCTCTGCCTCCTTAGGTCGAATTTGTGTCAAAAGTATGTTCAATCTCTTCAAAATACCATTTTTCCATGTATATATACCAAGTAGGGTCGGGTCCAAACAATTATACCTTCTCCTACGCGAAAAAGGATGATTTCCTAGTGGTTGCGCATATCGAAAAGTTTCTGCCCCATTTGCGCGTCAGGTCCGCAGTAGTGGTTTTGAACGCGTTTTTCACCCTGTTCCATTTGGAATTTGGAAAAACGTAAAACATAAAAGTTGTATCCCTTTGAGTTAGATTTCCAACCATCTATTATATAGCCTAATGGAGTTTGTAGCAAAGAGTTATGTCTATTTTACTAGACAGTGCATAATATACCTCCTCGAGTCTTCGTTTGTTCTTAACTATCAAATTTGACCCCCGAACACGATCTCGGCTTAATTAATTGGGATTTTACTCAGACTTCAAAGCTCAAAATCACTTGAATTCATTCCATAACATCTATATAGCTCGGAATCACTCCTACAAGGCGTAATATACACAATTAGTACAAAATACTAGCGATCAAAGCTCAAACTCAATTAAAGTGTAGTAAACTAGAGTGTAATAAGAGACTAAAATAGCAATTATAGCCTATCATCAACAAGCATTTGAAGTTTTTTGTTAACTAAAATGATAAAATTAACTCATCATTTGGACAAGAAACAAGATAAAAACAAAAGAAATTTATTTTATTCCTTCCATATTTAAAAGTACATAAGCATTCAATTGCTAAATAAGAAATTGCTCATACATGTGGCTAATTAGTATAACTTGTTTCTATGGAGTTGGCCGTGTGGTCCTCGGTCTCGAAGAGACATTATTGTTCACAAGTCTCGTGGTCCCGATTTTCGCGGAAATCGTGTTGCCGTATTCTAATATTATCTCCCCAGTGTTCGAATGCGAAGTATGTCTTTCTCCTTTGAGAAAAATTATTGTGAATGGTTGGATAACCTTTGATCCAATGGTAAGCTTCGTTTCCCGTTAGAAACTTTTCAATCGAGCAGAAGACTATCTAACCATCCCATAGTGGCTTGTTTTTCAGTGATTTGTCATTTAAAGGTCTTAACGTTGCTGATGATGCTCCCTTCGTGGTATGCTTTCCGTTGTTGCCTTATTTAAAACCTTGCCAGCAAAACCTGATTGGAACAAAAACTGGACTAAGGAAAAAAGAGTGCAGCACATACTTTCAGTACAAGTAGGATCCATCAGCAATAATACCTTTTGAGGTGAGTCACGTTCAGTTGCTTGGCAATTTGATTCCATCTTGATTCTCCAGCTTGTATGATCCTTTTTTGGTGAAAGCTGAAACCCGATAGGGACCTTCCCACATTGGACCTAACTTTCTAAATTGATTTTCGGAGTGTTCTGAGTCACTTTCCTTAAAACCAAGTCTCCTACCTTAAAGTAGCGCAGATTGGACCTCCGGTTATAGTATCTTTCCATCCTTTGTTTCTGAGCCACCATCCTAACGTGTTCCAAGGACCTATATTCATCGAGCAATTCAAACTTTACCAGCAATGTCTCATTGCTTGCTTCTTTGTCTGCTCGGAAGAACCGTAAGGTTGGTTCTCCTACTTCCACCGGGATCAAAGCTTCTGAGCCGCATACGAGAGAGAAGGGTGTCTCTCCCGTAGTACGCATAATAAATCTTCCGGCCATTTTTCTTTAGCTGCTTCTAACCTCCTTTTGAGGTTTTGAATAATCACCTTATTGGTTGATTATGCCTGTCCATTAGCACTCGGATGATATGGTGAGGAAGTAATTCTTTTACTTTTTAGGTCTTCAAGAAATTTTGTGACCTTGGAGCCTATGAAGTGTTGTCCGTTATCATTGGTGATCTCTTTCGGTAATCTGAACCGGCAAATTATGTTTTCCCACAGGAAGTCAACCACTTCGCGCTCGCCAATCTTTTGCTAGGGACCTTCTTCAACATATTTAGTGAAGTAATCATTTAAAACTAGAAGGAATCTTACCTTTTTGGGATCTGGTGGTAGTGTCCCAACTATATCCATCCCTCATTCATGAATGGCCACGGGGAAAAAACTGAATGCAAGAGCTCCGCCGGCCGGTGTACTAATTGTGCGTGGCGCTTGCACTTGTCACATTTTTGGACGAACGTCTTTGCGTCTTGCCCCATCTGGGGCCAGTAGTATCCTTCTCTAATCAGTTTTAGCACTAATGAATTTGCACCGTAATGGTTCCCGAAAATTCCTTGAGGGACATCTCTCATGACGTAGTCTGCCCCAAGACTCCTAAACATTGGGCCAACGGGCCTTGGAACGATCTTCTATATAACTTTCCACCCTAGAGGCTGTAGCGAGCCGCTTTGGTGCGTAGTGCCCGGGATGCCTTCGGGTCTTCGGGCAGCTTGCCATGCTGAAGGTAATCTATGAACTCATTCCTCCATTCCCATCTAGGTTGGTTGTATTTACTTCACAATAGTTGTCCGTATGCAGTAGCAAATGCATAAGTTGAACGACAGTACCGGTGTATGATCCTTTCATCTTCGTGGACGACCTCAAATTGGCCAATGCGTCTGCTTCTACGTTCTCTTCTCTCGGGATGTGTGTGATTGACCACTCCTTAAATCGTGTAAGAAAAGTTTGAACTTTAATCACATATTGTTGCATGCGTTCCTCCTTTGTGTCGAAAGTTCCATATACTTGATTTACTACCCGTTCGGAATCACATTTTATTTCAATGACCTCGAATCCAGGTCCTCCAGCAAGTTCAAGATCTGCCTCAGGGATTTACTTTGATCCCCCTTTGTGAAACCAAAAAACCCAAGAACTTATCGGAACTAACTCCGAACGCACATTTTTTGGGGTTGAGTTTCATGTTGTGTTTCCTCAGGGTATGAAAGGTATCCTGGAGGTGTTTTAAATGGTCACCAGCATTCAAAAACTTGACCAACATGTCATCTATGTATACTTCCATCTTTTTACCTATTTTTTTCTCGAACATCTTGTTCACGAGCCTCTGATAAGTGACTCCTGCATTTTTAAGCCCGAAAGGCATCACATTATAACAATATGTGCCACAATTCATTATGAATGGATTTTTTTCCTTATACTCCGGGTTCATCTTAATTTGATTGTACCTAGAATAGGCATCAAGGAAGCTCGTTAACTCATGCCAAGCCATTGCATTAATCATTTGATCGATGTTCGACAGTAGGAATGAATCTTTTGGGCACGCCTTATCAAATATTTATTATCTACGCACATTCGAAATTTGTTATTCTTTACTGGAACTACAACTACATTAGCTAGCCGGTAGGGATATTTTACCTCCCAGATTGAACCTATGTCGAGTAACTGAGTTACCTCTTCTTTAACAAAAATGTTCTTGACTTTGGCTAGCGCTTCTTCTGCTTTACCGGCGGTTCTCTTGGGTCCAGGCTTAGCTTGTGCACGGTCACCTTTGGTAGGATACTGCCATATCCTCATGTGACCATGTGAAACAATCAATGTTAGTTTTAAGGAAATTAATAAATCCTAACCTGAGCTCGGGATTGAGTCATGTTCCCAAGTGAAATTTTCTCTCCAGGAATTCCTCGAACAAAGCCACTTGTTCGAGTTCTTCTGCCGTGGACTTGGTTGTGTCTGTCTCTTCCGGTACTTGAAATTATCTAGGTACCTGGTGAGATTCAGACGACTCCTCGCCTTTATGGTCTTCGCTTGGCTCGGGAGCAGGAGTTGGTTCCTGTAATTGATATTTATTGAGTTCCTTCCCTTTACTACTGGAAATTGATACTGCATTCATTTCTCTCGCTGCTAGTTCATCTCCCCTTATTTGCTTGAATCCCTTTGGGGTCGGGTTCAATAGTTGATATGTTGATGGTACAACTTTCATCTCATGTAACCATGGCCTACTGAGAATTATGTTGTAGACCATGTCGCCGTCCACCACCTCAAATGAGATGGTCTTCGTAACCCCGTCGGCGTTTGTGGGCAGCAAGATCTCCCCTCGGGTTGTTACACTCGGTGAATTAAACCACGCGAGGACTTTTGTTGTTGGAATGATACTTTCGACTAATTTTTCTTCCTCCATCACTCTCCATTGAATGATGTTGGCTGAACTTCCCGGGTCAACCAAATCACATTTAATCTTAAAATCTAGAACATTAAGAGAAATTACCAAGGCGTCGTTATGCTGTAGGATAAGTCCATCAGTTTCTTCCTTTGTGAAGGTGAGGTCTTCGACTACTTCCTGAAGTCTCTTGCTGTGAGTCACTGATACCTTTGTTTTCTTAGATGCCGATAAAGTTACACTGTTGATATCATTCCCTCCAAAACTCATGTTGATAATTAGCCGATGAAGGTCATCCCCTATATTTGAGGGTTTTACGTTGTCTCAACTGCGGCCGTAATTATTCTTGGCGTGATCGTGGTTAGTTCTTCTATCGGGAGTGAATCGGCCTTTGCTGCTGTGTCCTTCGGTTACTGCTTAGTTCATGGAACTCTTTGCTGATGTGTCCTTCGGTTCTCTCATAAGTCAATAATCTACCTTTGAATATTGACGGTCTTCATCAAAATCATCCTTGAACTTATCTCGATTCTTGTCTCTGTCCCGTCACTTGGTTGATGTCGGGAACCCGAGCTGATCATCTTCTATCCTTATCTTTGATTCATAGCGGTTATGGACATCCGCCCATGTGGTCTCTTGGAACTCGAGTAGTCTTTCCTCCGCTGCCCACTCATCTAGTACGATCGGTAGCATCATCCTCTATTTCTGGAACCTTATAATGAACTCTCGCACCAATTCGGACTCACCCCGTGCGATCCTGAATATGTCTGCCTTCTGGGCTTGGACCTTTTTGACCCGACATGGGCCTTTATGAATGAATCTGCGAGCATTTCAAAAGAATCAATTAAGTTTTTGGGTAAAAGTGAATACCATGTCAAGGCCCCTTTTGTGAGGGCTTCTCTAAATTTTTTCAGCAAAACCGACTCAATCTCATATTGAGCCAAGTCGTTTCCTTTCACTGCCGTTGTATAAGTTTTGATGGGCTCCTGAGGATTTGAAGTCCCATCATATTTTGGTATGTCTAGCATCTTAAACCATTTCAGAATCAATTTCGGTGTTGCGCTCAGCTTAAACGGTAACTGGGCGTACTTCTTCGAATATGGGCCCTTCAAAACTGGTGGTGTGCTTGGAATTTGGTCCATTCGGGCATGAAACTCCTTCGCGTTCTGTTCCATCAGCTCGTTCATTTCCCTCATTAATCTCATGAGTTCGATTTTGAAGGGGTCATTACCGTTGTCGTTACCTGATCCGCTACTGGTCCCCCAGCTCCGTCAAAGCCGACCTCACCCTTTGGGGTTTTATTATCAACTCTTTGAGCTGTCTGATTTACAAGAGCACCGGAGGAGCTGGGCCTCTTCCGTTTGTGTTGTTGGAAGCGCCAGATAATGCCTAGTTCTGTCATGACCTGGTCCTGCCTTGAGAGATGGCCCATGATAGCCTTTTGCTGCTCTCTCAAGATCTTTACCGTTTTCACAACATGCTCGTCCTTAGCGTCATCAGGAGTCATCTTCTGCACATGTCGGGGATATCATCCGCCATTGACCGAGCTGCTACGTCTCCCTCGTTGCGGGTTTCACTGATTGAATCCTCATGTTGAGGTAAATTTTTGTGCGCCTCAACGTTGTGCGCGATGTTGACATCGTTAGCTGCCGTTTTTTGATTTTTCCTATGATACAAAGAAGCAAACGACTTAGTAATAGATGCAAGGATCAAATTAATTACACAGTTGTCTAAGCCCCACGGTGGGCACCAAATTATTTACTCGTAAAATGGTACAGTTGAATTTGTTATGTGGTTTATAGACAAGTGAATTGATTTGACCCAAAATGATAAATGAATTAAATTACAAATAAGACTTAGCGTTAAAATCTAAGGAAATGGCGGGTTTGGCTCCGGGAGCGATGCTTCTGAGGACAGAAATAAGGACAATAACAAACAGAAAGTAAAGTTATATTATTTGGCTTGGGAATAGAGTATATCATAACTTTGTCAAAGATTTCGTGTCCTACAATGGTTGTGAAGCCACTATTTATAGATACACCTAGAAAACAAGATCTTAGGAACAAAACCCTCTTAAATGACAATAAAGGGGGCCATTGATGAAGGTGTAACAACAGACCATGAATGCCAAAATTCTCTGCAATGGTTGCCAATTCAATATTAGGGAATATTCTTCATTAAATGTCATCTGGTGACAAACATTCATTTTTCTCCGTTGATTATGCTCCCTTCGGAATCTATCCGACACCAACTGCAACTGTAATCCCCGGTCTCGGTTCTTACTTGATTCATCTTCCGTCTGCCTCCGATTCCATGTGTCACGCAATTATTCGATCATTTAATATAAATCAATTTTACCCTATACAGTTACATGTTTAATATTCTTCATTGTTGACTATAAAATATAATACGAGTGTCAAAATCAAGGGGTTCGGTTATTAGATATATAAAAGAAAATAAATTATCCACTGTGAGATTTAAAAATGATTTGATGTCCTGCTTCTTAATTAATATCAAATAATTACTTATAATTTCTATATTGAAGGTTTTATTTTAAGTTTATTTACACATAACCCAAGTAACCCAAATCATCGATTGAAAGCAAAAAAATCAAATGCTTCTGTAGCATAAGTTTCTCTCACTAGAAAAATTCTCTCAACTAAATCCACCGTCATGAATCAAACAACATCCTCCACACCAATACTACCAAAACCACCGGACCCAAACATCAAAAACCCTCCAGTATCCCCACCTCCGCCATCATTCGATACCAACTTCAAATATAAACTCCTTGAGGGTATACACAATGACCAAATTAATATGATCATAGATGATGGTCCTAATGTCGATGATCAGCAAATGTCCCTTAACATTGTTCCTACACTAATCAAGGAAGGTGAACATCAAATCCACCTCACACCGGACGAACTACAAAGGGTCTATGCCCCTTGGAAGTACTCTACTATCATTAAGCTACAAGGCATAAGAATCCAACACCAACTCCTCAAGAGGAAAATACAAGACCAATGGAAACTAAGTGAAAATTTCCCATTGATCGACCTAAGTTCCCATTACTATATTACTAAGTTCCACACAGAATCTAGCATGCTTAAAGTCCTCCATAATGGGCCTTGGTTCGTTCTAGGTCACTTCCGTCCGTCCAAAAATGGACCCCAAATTTTATTGCATCCAAAGAAAAATTAACCAAGGCGGCCATTTGGATAAGACTACCACAATTGCCTACTGAATTCTATGATGTTCATATTTTAGAGAAAGTGGGCAACACAATTGGGAAGCTGCTAAAAATTGATGCATGTACATCCTCTACGTTAAGAGGGAGATATGCAAGACTTTGTATTGAAGTCCCCCAAGAAATATCGATGGCATCCTCCATTGTCATTGGCCACCATAGGCAGGAAATCTTGTATGAAGGAGAAAGATTACTGTGCAAGAATTGCGGCAGATTGGGTCATGCACCTACGACATGTCTATACAAGAAAGTACCACATGAAATGCCAAGTGCAAATGAGGCCAAAGAAAGCAAGCAATCGGAAGGGATTGGCTCTTCTCCAACCACTGACGCACACATGCCAAAGGAGGAAACATGGCAAACAATGGAATTCCCAAAGAGGAAAAGGTCCAACCTAAAGTCCAAGGGACCAATAAACACCTCTGGTAAGATAGTCACCCCTACTAGGGACAAATGCAGGTATGTTTCAATCTTTAACTAATATTAAGAGTATTGTAGGTCAGATTCCTTTTGCTAATTTACGTTTAAATCCTAAGAATAACAATAAAAATATACTCATTAATACCACTCCAGTAAATCCCGTTAATAACAAAATTGTACATCCATCTTTGTTATCACCGCAGACTCAAATACAAAATTAAAAAATAATGCTACAAAACATGACAAGTGTGACATGCAAATCGACGTGGCTAGCAACCATAGCCTTCATGGCCATTGGCAACAAACGAAACTGGCCAATCCACGGCCATACATGCCAATAATTCCTCTACCCCCGGTAATGAAAGCCTAATAAAGGTTAATCCCTCACACTCCACCAATTCTATAATGAATCCTGCTACAAACAACACAAATATTAAATTTAAACACACAACAAATCACTGCATGGTTGACTCTCTAACACTTACTCCATTCGAACAAATGGCATACACTAGTCTGCCAAATGGACTCACAACCAATAACACCACACACGATGAAAATACAATCTCTATCTCTACTTTCACAAATACCACTGCCACAAGAAACTTCCATATCTAGCCCAAAGATATTGCCATCATAAACCCTTTACCACATCTAGAAAACCTAGACACTACCTCTCACATCCGCAATATCACTCCCTTGCCAACAACAAACAATGGCAAGACTCCCTACTTCACAAAAGAGAAGACACAACCTTATCCAAATTCTCAGCCACCAAAGAGCACTCAATATTTCCAACCCACTTCTCCCACAAAATTCAACTATAGGAAACAACCAGTTGTTCTTCATCCAACCTCCCCTCCCACATGACCACCTACCCCTTTCGTGGGTAGAACAAGCCCTGATGGGACATGCCATAACCTTCATCTTGATCCTGAATGGTCAAGAGACAATCATCATCCTACAAAACTCTCATTTTCTAGCTCAACTCATTTCGGAAGGAATGAACATGGCCATGAACAATTACATGAACCACGTTTGGATGAACAACATACTCCAGCCCCTTTCCCCCTCAATGACACTGAACCATGCCCAAGAAATGAGGAACCAGTGGAATCTCCCAAGTCACTACAACCCAATCCAGTCCCAACAAATACCTGTGAATCTACCATTATTTCCACCGGGGGAGATAGCCAACACCACCCCTACATTCATTCCTTGGACATTTCCAATAGATTCAACAACAAATCAACCCATGCATGCACCAACTCCATCAACCCCCCCTCATCCCCTAAACCAAGCTGCCCCACCACAGAATCCACCCATCATCCCCCAAGCTCCAGCACCTCCCAATGCACAAGAGCTAGAGGACAACCAAATGGAGGAGGAAGGAGAGATAAATCTACTGGGATCAGGTCCAGTCCTAGAATTTTCAAGGTTAAACGAGGTAAAGGTTTACCTATTCAGGGATCAAAGGGAGAAACGCTACGTACTGAGTTGTCCATCAACGATGTCAAAGTTCACAATGGATGTGAGACCCCCACAGGACCCCACTATAGGCAACCATGCAATGATCCTTGTCCCAACAATGAGGAGGAACCCAATACCCCGAGTCTAGAGGGAAAATGGGAAACCAAACAATCTTGCATCGATGTTTAGGCCAACCAATGTGCTAATATGGAACATACGGGGTGGGACTAATGACAACTTCCGAGTGAACTTTAGAGAAATGTTGGACACTCATCGCCCTTGCATGGTCACATTGCTTAAGACTAGGATGGAAAGCCACTTATCTCTGCTCAATGACTTCAATTTCTCCCAGATGATAGAGATCCCTAGTGATGGTCAATCCGGTGGTATAGTGCTCCTGTGAGATACTAGCATGGTTAGGGTTCATGATTTTGTTAGGAACAATAATGAAATCCATGCTTCAATTGAGGTATTCCCAAATCACTCTACTTGGTTATTCTCCTCTATTTATGCTAGTACAAGTTTTTCATCTCGTTGTAGCATGTGAAATAATATTGAGAATATTAGTAAACACCACATGGGTCCTTGGCTTTTGGGGGGAGACTTTAATGAAGTCCTAAACTCCAGTGAAAAATTTGGGGGTAATCAAATCAATAGAAAACGTAGCAAATTGATTTGGGATACTGTAAACCATTGTAACCTAATTGACCTTGGTTACAAAAGTTGTAAGTATACATGGTCGAATAAGAGAAAATTTAACAAAGGACTTATCACGGAACGTTTGGATAGGGTTTTTGCTAATGATAAATGGATTACCCAATTCCCCAAAGCTGTAGTTACTCACCTCCCTAAGACTCATTCGGACCATAACCCCCTCCTAATAAATCTAAGGCCAAAAAATGTTAGTAAAAATGTAAGACCCTTCAGGTTAGAAACAATTGGGTGTAGACACCCAGATTTCATCAATGTAGTTAAGAAATCTTGGTCAAACAATGATTTAACCCATGCTCATAGTAATTTTAGGGATCTGGCCATTGAGTGGAAGACCAATACATTTGGTGACATTTTTAAAAAGAAAAGGAGAATTCTTGCTAGGATTAATGGAATTCAATGCTCCCCACACTATCCACATAGTTGCTTCCTCCAAAACCTTGAATCTAACCTTCAATCAAAATACAACAACATCCTCCGTATGGAACATGATTTTTGGAAGCTCAGGTCT
The DNA here is from genome assembly GCA_005239525.1 of Nicotiana knightiana. NCBI lineage: Eukaryota > Viridiplantae > Streptophyta > Magnoliopsida > Solanales > Solanaceae > Nicotiana > Nicotiana knightiana. Next base: position 14,808 of record MDKJ01235119.1, on the reverse strand, counting down.
AGAATCTCTTGGATGAATTATGGGGACGCTAACACGAAATATTTCCATATTATAGCTATTAACAGAAAATGTCAAAACACTATAACTCATTTCGTTAGAGATGATGGTAGTAGGGTTTATGAGCCAAACGACTATCTAGATCATACTACTTTTTTTTTTATGAATGCTTTTACCACCTCAAATGATCACTCCCCTAATAAACTCTTTGATAATACCTTCTGGAGGGGGAACATCATTAGACTAAATAGTCTAGATAACCCTCTCACTGATGTAGAAATTTCAAAGGCTATCTTCTCCTTTAAGCCCTACAAAGCCCCTGGCCCCGATGGCATCCATCCTTATTTCTATCATAAATATTGGCATATTGTGGGTGAATCAGTTATTAAGTTTTGCCATAATGCCTTCACCTCTCAAAAGCTACCTGAAGGAACAAACGAAACTCTCCTCTGTCTCATTCCAAAATTCCCTAACACAAATAATCTAAGGAACTTTAGACCTATTGGCCTTTGTAACACTTCTTACAAAGTTGTTACAAAAATCATTGTGAATAGATTAAAATATTACATCCCTTACCCGATTAGCCCCATGCAAACAAGTTTCATTAAAAATCGTAGAGCTAGTGATAATGCCATAATTATACAATAAATTATGTACAATGTTATTAAGTCTAAGAAATTTTTTTTTGACTTAATCATCAAGCTTGACCTGGAAAAAGCGTTTGATAGATTGGAATGGTCTTTCATCTATAAAACTTCAAATTCTTCCAATTACCCCCAAAATTAACAAACCTAATCATGCATTGCATTACTACAATTTCAATGTCCATCCTTGTAAATGGAGCAAGAACTAATTCCTTCCTCCCTACTAGAGGAATTCGTCAGGGTGACCCAATGTCCCCTTATATTTTCATCCTCTGTGTGGAACTCCTCTCTCAACTCATAAATCATCAAGTTGACATTCTCAATTGGGACCCCATTAATATCAGTCCCAGGGGTCCCTCCTTCTCCCATGTCCTTTTTGCGGATGATATTACCCTTATGGGCAAGGCCACTAAAAAAACTATCAAGTCCATGAAGACCTGCCTTGACCTTTTCTCCGAAGAATCTGGCTTGGTAATCAACAAAGCTAAGTCAAAGATAATAATCCCTAAATATTGCCCAAAGGACCTTCTGACTCTCCTCACAACCACCTTTGGCATAAAAACAACTCATGTGTTTGGAAATTACCTAGGATTCCGTATTCTAAATCATAAGCATAAATCAAAAGATTTTCAATATCTAATCGACAACATACATTCTAAATTGTCTCATTGGAAGTGCCCATTCATCAACATGGCTGGCAGAACTACATTGGCTTCTAGTACTCTCAATGTCATCCCCTCTTATGCCATGCAATTCACAATTCTCCCCCCAAAAATAATCAAAACTATTGACACAATCCAAAGAGACTTCCTTTGGGGTTCAACACCTACCTCTAGGAAATTGCACCTTATAAGTTGGAACACTATAACTAGGGACAAAAAAAATGGTGGTTTAGGTCTCAAAAAAGCTAATTCCATTAATACGGTTTCTCTAGCAAACCTTGTTTGGCGCCTCCTTCAAAACCCCAATAACCCTTGGTGCCAACTCATTAGGGCAAAATATGCACACTCTAGGTACACTAAGAGTACTTTTATTTGACAAGCTATTAACAAGGGCTGGGAACTTTGTAATAAAGGCCTTCTTTTGCATCCTTCACAAAATTCTAACATAAACATTTGGCATTCCAGATAGATTTACAATTCAAATCCCCTAAGAACAATCATTTCAGGGCCCTTGACACGTACAAATGAGAACCTAAGAATTTCAGGCATTTTAAAAAATGGGAAATGATGCCTTAGAAATATTTCATTTAGCCTTCCCAGGGAGATCACTCATCTCATTAATGCAACCCCCACTCCATCTAATGACACGAATTGGGACAAATTCAGTTGGACTCATAGCTCCAATGACATATTTACTACTAAGTCTTGCTACACCTTACTTGACAAGGATCATTCCTCTACCAAAAACTGGATTTGGCATCTCAAATGCCCTAATGAATTAAAGTTTCTATTGTGGAAATGCATGCACAATCGACTGCCTTGTAGATCGTACTTAGCACACCTAGGTATGAACATAAGCGTTACATGCACGAGTTGTAGAAAGGGCACTGAGGATATTACCCACATCTTCTTATTATGTCCCATTGCTCGCAAACTTTGGCATGACCTAGGTATAAATCATAATAATCTTGTTAATCTGGATAACTGGTTAGAGGATTTAAAAGATATTATCACAGTCCAAAATAGAAACAATACTAAATAGGACACCCTCTTCCCATACGCTATCTGGAACATCTGGACAAACAGAAACAACAACAATTTAAACAACTTACAAAACTATATAAACGTCCCAAATTTGATGCATCAAGCATGGGAATATATATTTCTCACTGAAAAACACACACCCATCACCAGGAAAGTCAATGTCAATATCAAATGGCGTAAACCACCCAAAAATTGGTTCAAACTTAACTGTGGTGGAGCTTTCTCCGGTATTGATAAATTAGCAGGTATAAGAGGGGTCATCAGAGATTCTAATGGAGACTGGATTGTGGGTTATCACAAGACAACCCATGCAATTTCTTCCGCACATGCAGGGGTTCTAGCCCTACTGAAGGGGCTAAAAATTTTCATTGAATGGAAACTAGACAAGCTTGAGATTGAAACTGACTCCACGGACGTCATAAACCTTATCTCAAATACAGGAAACCACTTGTCTAACTTGATTCTTGAATGCAGATGGTTGATGATGCAACTGAAGCACCCGATCCAGAGGCATAACTTCAGGGAGGCCAATGGAGCAGCTCACCTTCTAGCCAAGGAGGCTGCAAGAAGTACAATACCTACCCAACTCTATCAACATGCTCGTCCACCTATTCTGTTAGATCACAGACTGAAAAAGGACAAGTATAGCTTTTGTTATTTTGTTAAAGAACTTCCGATCAACGTTTGTAATAGTTTAGCCACTATGGGCAATGTTAATGCCCTAGAAACAATCTCTACTAGGGCCCTGCAATATGTTTTTGGTCAAGTATATATAATAACTATCCTTTCTGTTCAAAAATAAATAAATAAATAAAAACCCAAATCATAATTTTACATGGTTTATCTTTTTTGAATAAACACGATAGTAAAACATAGGGAAGTATATATTAATCGCTTATTTGAATTCGTTACTACCTAAAAGAAGAAAAGCAAATACTGATACTTTTGCATTCAATCATTTCACTCTAGCCCGAATCCCAAACCTCAAAATCTCTTTATCCAATCTTGTGATTCTCTAGTAAGAAATTTGTGCCAAATTCAGTTAAGGCTGGAAGGATAAAAATACCAAACAGTACTTAGTGGAGTAATAAATACAACGTTTTTTCGCCTCTTTCATTCTGAGAGAACAGTAGTACTCAGTAGAGTAATAAATACATGACACAACATTTCCAAATTTAAAACACAAAGATTCACTGTCTTTCTTCATCCACCATAACTAGATCTGATGATTTCTCTTTCTTCTTCTATTTTGATGTACACATGGTGAACTCATTTTCTTGAAAACAATAAGGTTATCACTTGTGAACAGTGAGGATGTTACTCTACGGTCCTTTAACACCTGCTCAGGTTAGTGACCGATTTTTGGCTCTTTCGAATTTTGATCCGTAGGACTGTGGTTTGTGCTCAATGCCTTTCCATTTTGTGCTTTTACTTTTCCCTAAACTCCATTTTGATCTGGTTTATCAATGTTGTGTTTGCTTTGTAGATAGGAGTTTTGTGCTCAATGCCCTTTGCTTTTGTTAGTTAAAACAAGCTTACTTGGTAGATAAGCAGTTGTACAGTGCTTACTTGCTCAATAAGACCTTCCAAACTTCAATTCTCTGATTGTTTTTTTTAGGAGTTTCTATTGTCAGCAGTTTAATGTTATTTAATTCTTTCTGCGAGTTTGTAGTTAAAAAATGCCCTGGTGTCATGTGTGCTTTTTTTAAATGCTTTTATCTTACTCGTTGAAACATGCTTGTTCTCTTGCATTGATTATTTTGAGCGGATTTGTGGACTAAGCAGCGTTTGCTTCAATGTCTTTTCATTGAACTTAGAGTTAACTCATGCTACTTGATTTTTTAAGGGATTACTCCCACTCCACATCATTGTATGATGTTCAATGATGTGGTAAGTGGCATTTAGGATGTTCTCGATGTGTGTATCCTTTGCGTTTACATTTTCAAATTGCATGCTTATATTTCTTTTATTGGATATTGAACTTTCAAGTTTTACAGGTGTTTTGAGCTTTAAGTCTTTCTTTTTGTGTTCTCGGTGTCAAATTTCATAGATTTTGCGACTTACAAAGTGGTTTAAGTAATCTTTGCTATGTGATTAAGTGTCTATTTCCAGGCCTCAATGAGTTGATTTTTGACAGTGGATGGTTGTTATAAATGAAATGTAACTTTCCTCCTGAATGAATTACAGGTGTCATTTTTTCTGGGAATTGTGTCGATATGTGCTGCCTGGTTATATTCAGAGTATTTGGAGTACGAGAAAAATTCAGCATCATCTAAAGTGTAAGTGGAAAAAACCTCTTCAAAACTGTACTTTTGATAGCAAAGTTGTTGGATGACAATAGTGTTTTTTTGTGAAATTTTCTTTGACAATGTGCAACAATAACAATAAACCCAGTGTAATCCCGCTAGTGGGGTCTAAGGAGGGTATAGCTAAGTTCCTCCGACACGGTAGTTTAGGTGCCGCACCTGTGTCGACACGACACTAGTATGGGTGGGGGTATGGGATCCATACCGGATCTGGTCAAATAATTTTGGATACTTCGACCACGACGGACGAAAAAATTAAAGACGAGATACAATTTGATTCATCATAACCAAAATTGGAGTAAATTTGAAGAAAACAGCATACCTTATTCAGGAAATCAATCATTTACTTATCTACAACTTGAGAATAAAAAAAAATTCATACTTTACCAGCTATACGTAAATATACCATAAAATTTCTCATAATTTAGAGATATGTTTATATTTTTATTTTCTTGTATAAATTTTAGCCGGATCCCCGCACCCGAACTACTACTACTACTACTATGCTCTCCTTGCGAAAGTATACAGCATTGGAAACATTCCTCATTTTTGTAATTGGTCTCTCTAGAATGAGGATCAGTTTAGTCTCAAATTCAAACATGACGGTAAGTATCATAAGCAGTGCAAGTAAATATATTCCAGTTCTTTGATAACCTAAATGATACAATGACAAAATTTCTTAGTCTTTTAAAATATTCATTCTAGTGTCCATTGTTCATATTTTCATGTCTTATGCTCCGTAATTAGTGGGAGTTAAGGTGGCAGGAAGTTGATGAATATGGTTCTTTTTTTTTTTAGTTTGGATAGTATGCCTTTACTGCTCCACAAATACATGATGCATATCTTCATCCAGCAAGCGCTTTCAATCTCAATCTAATTTTGGAGAGTTCCTCTCACATATCACAGTAGGCATTCTGATATCAATTTGGTTGAGTTGGGAAATGAAGCAGTCAAAGAAGATGACAGAGCTGTTCTATTGGAAGGAGGTGGGCTTCAATCAACATCCCCTAGAATGAGGAGCTCATCTGTGACATCTCAGATTGCTAGGTTTGAAACTAAATTAGCTTATAATCAGATATTCTCAGTTCATCAGCTCATGTAAGGTAAACACCTCAGGTTTTGCTTGATGGATGAAAGATTCTTGCTTGAGAATCGATTAACTCTTAGAGCAATGTAAGTGGACTTTCATGATCCAAGACTTAAGTTCCTGACCATGGCTCAGCTTGTTGTTTCTCATCTCCACCTATTTATCTACAGATCAGAGTTTGGTGCCCTTTTGACTTACTTTTACCTATCTGACCGTACAAATCTATTTGGTGAATCAAAAAAGGTATGGTAAACCTTTTCCTTATCTTTGTGCCTTCATCATAGGCCAGTGACGTTGTGTGTGTATAACCGTTAACCAGAGAAATATTGAAACTGTCTTTTTCAGGTAAAAACAGGAGGACGAGTTTAACTGTGCAGCATTTGCACAATTAACTAAAATAGCAGGGACAGATGCAGCTCTGTCTCTCCTTTTTACTGTTTTCTTGTTTGCTACAGTTTGACATTTTAGGCCAAGTATCTTTCCAGTATTAGGATGGATAAGATAATGTTTTTGTTCCTGAGTTCTGTGACAGCACCCTGTGATTGTGCTTACAATAATAATGTTACATAAAACTGAGTTGGCCCATGTTGTGTGCTATATCTGGATGGAGCATCTTTATATCCTTTCACAATGTGGAGATCAAGATTCAAAAATAACCAGTACATTTCCTTTCAAAATAAAAAAGCAAGTACAATCAATATTTGTTTGAAAAAAAAAGTACAACTGATCAAGTATCATAAACTCTATTTTGCATATCTTTTTATTAGTTCAAGATCATTTGCAACTTAGCATAAATTTAAAAGTTCTAGTCTTTAATGTTTCATTTATGTGCAGGAAGCTGGTTGTATGTGGTCTTCTGGTTCTGACCAGCTTTTGGTTGTATTTGCAGAGCTACAATCGTGATCTTTTCCTCTTCCTCTACTTCCTTCTCATCATAGTCTCGGCAATCACTTCTTTTACAATCCACCATGATAAGTCACCTTTCTCTGGGAGATCCATAATGTATCTGAATAGGCATCAAACTGAAGAATGGAAAGGATGGATGCAGGTAAGTCAGCTTTTGGCATGATCTACTAGCTGATAATCCTCGATATCTTTTCTCCTACTTTTTCCTGCATATGTCAGAACCGAAAACTGACTTCATGTTGTAACATTAGCTTTCATCCATTGTTGTGAGTTTGAAATCTCCTCATGACACGAGTTTGACAATCCGAATTGTTGGAGAATAGTAAATGGCTGTAATATATGCAATGAGAAAACTTGGACATGCTTTCCCCTGTTGAGTATGTGGCCCGGAAAAAAAAGGATTCTACTGTAGATACTAGGAGAGAATAGGATGTCCGAGCTTGAATAAACGCTTCTCCCAAGGGGGCTTGTTTGAGTAAGGAAACAAAGAGGTCCATCCGCAGCATTTACAACGGCATAACTTCATTCCATTGCAGCATTTATAATGGCATAACTTCAATTATAAGGAAACATTGATGGCATAACTTAAATGTAAATATTTTATTTCAACCCGCAATACTTGGAAGTGCATGTTTCTTATGCTACTTCAACAACCAGGCAGTATCTTTTGGATAACTCTGAAGCAGTGACAGTATTCCTTCTCATAAACATCTGTCGGTTTATTTTCCGTCTATAGGTTTCCTGCAGTCGCCGCACCACTTCTGGGTTCTCACATTTTGATCTTTTGTAACAGGTATTATTTTTAATGTATCACTACTTTGCTGCTACAGAAATTTACAATGCTATACGAGTTTTTATAGCTGCATACGTATGGATGACTGGATTTGGAAACTTCTCTTACTATTACATCCGCAAGGATTTCAGCATTGGAAGATTCACTCAGGTACTCTCTTCCCCTTGACTTAGCAGATCTTATGTACAGGAGTTTCCTTAATAGGCTTCTGAAAATTTTACTTTATGATGCACAGATGATGTGGAGGCTCAATTTCTTGGTATTCTTTAGCTGCGTTGTCCTTAACAACAATTACATGTTATACTATATATGCCCCATGCACACTCTTTTTACTCTGATGGTTTACGGAGCCCTTGGTATATTCAACAAATACAATGAGAATGGGACTGTTATTGCCAGTAAAATCATTGCCTGCTTCTTGGTTGTTATTCTGATGTGGGAAGTTCCGCGAGTTTTTGAAGTGGTTTGGAGCCCATTTACTTTCTTCCTTGGTTGGTAGCTTGGATTTGTTTTTATCTTCCTTCTCCTTAGTCATGACTGATTACTAACGCTTCTGTGTATGCGTATATTTTAGGATATGCTGACCCAGACCCTTCAAAACCAAAGCAGTCTCTCTTGCATGAGTGGCATTTCCGTGCAGGTCTTGATCGATACATATGGATAGTTGGGATGATATATGCTTACTACCATCCAACAGTAAGTTATCGTTCAGATTTTTTTTTACCTGTCAGTCAGTCCACAAATGAACTATTGAAACTGTCAGACTAAGGGTGCTGTCTGCTATCTTTTTCTGAAATATTCAGTTCGTTCCTTAATGATGTAAGTTCATAATTGATTCAAGTTTCATCTATCAGGTAGAGAGATGGATGGAGAAACTTGAGGAAACTGAAATGAAACGTAGGATATCAATAAAAGCAGTTGTCGCCATAATTTCACTTGCGGTATCTCCTCTCTCTTTTACCACTATCTGGTGTTTCAAACTTCTATACGATGTTTACATATTGTACAAATTTCAGATGGGATATCTTTGGTATGAGCACATATACAAGCTTCCAAAGATCACATATAACAAATATCATCCTTACACATCTTGGATTCCGATAACGTATGTCTTTTTCTTCTATTTATTGCTCAGTAATTTTGGAAGTTTCTTCTTTCACTAGTGAATAATGTCCTGCCTGTTCCCTTCTAATATACTGTTTGGTGTTTTTATCTAACAGTGTCTACATATCCTTGCGGAATGTTACCCAATATTTTCGCAGCTACTCATTAACCCTTTTTGCGTAAGTAGATTTCCATTATAAAGTTTAATTTACAATTCCTTTGTCATATGTTTTAGTTCATGAAAAGGCATTGAAAAGACCGTGAATTCATGGAAGAAATATATAAGTAGATATTGGATTTTGGTTTGTTACTTGAAGAGAGACCACTTATTGCAGTATATTGCTTTCTTGACCTGTAGATGGCTTGGGAAGATCACTCTGGAGACCTATATATCCCAAATCCATATATGGTTAAGGTATGAAAGATGAATTAAAGGTTGATTTCTTTCATCCCCAGCCAGAAATTGTACATGGTTTTTAAGACAGTATGCTTCACTTGTTCTTATTTTATTCATGATTTTTTACCCTTCCTCTGATCTGCACATTTAAGCATAAGACCATACAATGTTATCAGAAGACCTGATGTGAGTTTCACTTTTGGCTGTTTATTACGTAGCGTTCCTCAAGCTCTTATCTTATTTGGTACTTGTCATTGATTTGGTTACGAAAAGATAGTACTATAGGTATTTCGGTCACCTCGGGATGCTGGAGTTGGCTACGTTTTGGCATAGTGGCCACTGTAATCTCTAACAAAGTGATTTTATCTTAGTACTACTGTTTTTGTTAGAAAAACAATGAAGTGCGTGTTTAACGTATCTATAAATAAATGCAGATCTGGTGTTCCAGATGGACAGCCTAAAAGGTTGCTATGTTTGATCCCGGACTACCCATTGCTGAACTTCATGCTTACGACTGCCATATATGTCGCAGTAAGTAGATTTGTTTCTTGAGAGGAACACATGAATGCACGAATCAACTTCCCGTTTCTTTATGTATGTGCAGGTTTCTCACAGATTATTCGAATTGACAAACACTTTGAAATCTACATTTATTCCGATGAAAGACAATAAAAGTCTTGGCTACAACATAGTTGCGGCTTTAGGTGTATCAGGTCTTCTATATGTCTTGTCCTCCGTATTCCTGAGGGTACCTCAACTGCTGGTAAGTCATTCTCTGTGTTTTCTTATCATCTTTAGTCATTGCTTCAGCTTTCGCACTTCTCAAGTTTCTGTAAAAAATGATCAGAAATATCAAACAGAAAGCAAATGTGTGCGCTAGAATAGTCCAAAGTTGACACCTATCAAATAAAAATGAAGAAGAAAGTGGGAAATTTCTTTTTCCCATTTTGATTAGTGAAATAGGATCGTTTATATACTTATTATAAAAGGATGATTACATGGGAAATATTCATTGTTTACCCGTAAAACATTACTATTGAATTTATAGCGTGATTTATAAATAAGCGAATCAATTTGATGCAAAACGATAAATAAATAGGAACAAAAATAAGATCAACGGCTGAAATTGAAAGAGATGACAAGCCTGAATCAGATTTCAGTCTTTCAGAGAGCAAAAGTAAAAGCAATTGTGAAACTGTTTAGATCTAGCGCAACAAGATAATACATTATAACTTTTGTGTGCAGAGAGTTTCATGTCCCTACAATGGTTGTTTATCCTGCTATTTATCAGTGTTATCAAATGTGAAAAGCACAAAAAAGCTCTAAGGTCCGTCGGGGCTTTAAGCGCAAAGCGCAAATAAAGGGTGTGCTTTAATGAAAAAAGGTGCAAGGGAGATAAAATACGAAAATGTAAGTGTAGTACAAGAATAAAAATTATAAGCATGAATAACAAATATATGGACAAAGAAATTGGAAAAAAAAAGTATGATAAAGTGAACTATTGTCGTCTCTTCGGGATTACGCTCATTGGCAAGAAGTAGCATGCCAGATCCTTTATGACGACATTGAAGCGCCCATCAAGTAAGGCGAAACGCTCAACATATTTTGAGCCTCGCTTCAGGGCTTATGTGTGCTTTAAGCGTACCTTTGACAATACTGCTATTTATAGTCCTACTTAGGGAGACAAAATCCTAAAATAAAGCTCCTTTTGAATGAGAATGTCATTGATGGGTGCATAACGACTGGCTTTGAATACAAATATTGTCTGTAATAGTTGCTCATTAAATGCTTTTCGATGTCAAACCTTTGAATCTTTATTATTGGCTATGCTTCCTTCGGGGTCCATCCAGTACCGGTTACACATTTCACACCCGGTGCCAGTTATTTGCTGACTCGCCTTTTGCATGTCTTTGGTTCTGCATGTCACCTCACCATTCGACCACCTGTTATCAACCAATTTCACCCCATACACTCATCAACTTTAACCATTTAGCAGTTCGTAAGTAAAATCGATCTCTGAGTAACGAGCTCGTTTCTAATTTGCAGGTGTAAAAGTGTACGTACATTATACTCCATGAAGGCAGATATGATACAGTTTGTGAGCGAGCTACAACGTGGCAACAGGTTATTTTTTTTGTTCTTTTACGTATTTAAACGGAGAAGAGAAGAGAAGAGAAGAGAAGAGAGGTACCAATTGTGTTATAGTTCTTAGTTTAATATTCTTTGTATATATATAGTCTGGCTCTTGAACTCAAATTTTCGATTGAGCAGTTGTATTTTCCATAATTTGCTTAGCCATGTTGTAATGTATACCTTCTGAATGAGGTGATGTCCCATTTTACTTATCTGTACTATTCCACCGTAATATATTTACAGTGAATTTCACCATAGAAAAGAAAATTTCTTTTCTTTCGAAAGCTTGCATACAGTTGAAGGAAAACAAAAACACACCGTTCCACTGATGATATATATTTGTTTCCCTAGTTATCAATATAATCACATGTATAAACATAAAGATAAAAACATCACTATCTCATTAGTTATAGAAGATTGTTCCAACGTATCGTAAGAGATTGCGTTCGCTGCTCTTAGGAATCTCACAGAAGTTCTTCACAAAAAGTAGAATCCATGTATGATGGAAATGTTACTAAATATAGTCCAAACAGAATAAATAGTCATTGAATATGCAGGAGCTCGCCCAAGGATCAGAGTCATCAAGAGAATTAATATTGATTATTTAAATACGGATTCGTTGATGCTATTTATTTCAAGAAGGATTAAGCCTTAATAATGTTGCCCAATCTTTGTAAGAAATGCACTACAGGCTTTCGTTAAGGGTTGTCAGTCGCAAGGTGTATACAGTTAAAATCGAGCACGCCCAATTTTATGGGCTCGGGGCTCTGTCTCGAGGTTATGTTCATATCAGAGCGAGCCCGAGCTCAAAGAACACGAAGACCGAAGGATCGAGATCGGGCAAGATCGACATCGAATAACGGAATAACGAGATATTCGCAATCGACCACGAATCTCGGCAGGAATCTCGGGATTGATAGAACCCTTAACAGTTATCAATATCAATCGTGCATTTTGTTTCCGAAATTATAGTTATACCTTATTTAGGATTCCTCTACTATATAAAGGGGAACCCTGTTCATTTGTAAGGGGGGAGTGACACACATAATTATTGAGAAATAATAAATACTCTGCTCCTTTACTCGCTTATAATTCTCTATTGTTCTTATTGTTCTTATTGCTCTTAACGTTTGATCTCGAGCTTATTCCGAATCGAGGTCGATAGCTTGCAAACAACACTGATTTGGCCCATTTCAATCATTTAATTCACTTGTTTATTCAGTCATTTATCAATTGGCATTGAATCAGATCACGTATCCTTATAACCACATTACAAGTTTAATTGTTACTCGTTTTTCAAGGTAAACAGTTTGACGCCCACCGTGGGGCTAAGGATATTAGTGATTGTTCAGTGCTAATTCTGGTATAACACACTATTTTACGCTTGTTTCTTGTCAAGAATTTTGCTTTCAGGTTGAATCATGTCAAACTCGCAAAACATATCTACACACGGTGACAACGGCCTCGGGCTCCACTGAGAAAATGAGAATGTTATCACCCCAGGAATCGAGGTGCCACAGGCTGACCTCTGAGGAGCACCGCCCATCAACCCGGTTGATGTCAGTTCTCATGTTGCCTTGAATGCGGATTTGGGCGCAGACCCCGAGGGAAGTGTACACAGAGAGGGTCGAACTGACGGTCGAGGAACGCATGGCAGAGGAGATGAGGGAATCAGTCTCCAAGTAATATTTGAAATACTGCAAGCCCAACAAAACGCTATCGCTCAGTTGCAAAATCAGCACAGGGCACCAAATAGGACCGAACAAGAGGATACACGCCGTACCGAGCTAGTTCCTAAAAGGTCGGGTGATAACACTTCGACAACTGATCCTGCTATAATGAGGATGCTCGAGGAGCTTACTAAGATAATATAATCGGGAGAAAAGAAAATCGAGGCTAACGACAAGAAAGTGGAAACTTATAACTCTCGATTTCGGACTCGACGTCTTAGCTCTTGGAAAGAACATTCCTATCTCGACCAAATAATGATATCGGGTAGCCCCGATTTCTACCGCATACAGATAGTCCCCTCGTTTCTTAGAATAAAATGATAAGAAACGACTTGAGCCTCGATTTTCTTATGACCTCGATAAACAGTGATGTCATCCCCGTGACGTAAGAGATGGATGTGACCGAAACGTCCCGTCAGTACAGTTCCCCAAACCATTAATGCGCGTCAGTGGGTGGTCGGCCACTATTGCCATCAAACCATCACCATAATTTCTATAAATATGGACTCATTTGATGAATAAAACATTTACTTTCCTCTTCATCAATTTTTCTAAGTCTCTTAACTCTCTCAATTTCTCTTTCCTCATCACTTCTTAGATCATCTCCGCTAGCTTCAAACCACCAAACTTAATATCTTCATCTTTCTGCTACTTGCAAAATGGCAAAATCATCAAAAATCGTTCCACAAAAGGAGAAAGATTCCTCTTCTTCATACCAGTCGGCCGGTGATAAAACGCCGGTGGAACCTCTCCCTCATGAGTATGTTCCCGGCCCATGTTTCTTAAAATCCAACTTCAAAGTCGAGAACCCTCCATCGGTCCTTGGTCGATGCAAGAACGTATAGAGATATATCTACTCGATAATAACGGGATATCTCGAGGATGTGAAGAGGGATTGCAACTGGGGGCCCGAAGTCGTGGTACAGTCCCACTGACGCACATTAATGGTTTGGGGAACTGTACCGACGGGATGTTTCGGTCACCTCCATCGCTTACGTCATAGGGATGACATCACTATTTATCGATGTCATAATAAAATAGAGACTCAAGTCGTTTCTTATCATTTTATTCTAAGAAACGAGGGGACTATCTGTATGCGGTAGAAATCGGGGCTACCCGATTTCACTATTTGGTCGAGATAAGAATGTTACGTTGAAGAGCTAGGACGTCGAGTTCGAAATCAATGCTTTTTTTCACTTTGAGTAATATCGGCATAGCTTTATAACGGAAAGGGCGAGATGTCCCCGATTGATCGGGGATCGTGGCGTAAATCTCAGAATGAATTAAGTCTATGGCGGTTAATCAGCTCTTGACATGATTTCCTACTGTAATTAGAAATGTACCTTAATTAGGACTCCTCTACTATATAAAGAGGAATTCCATTCATTTGTAACCATCATTGCTCACTGAGAAAAATATATACATTCATTTCTTTCTTGCGCCTATGAGCGAGCCTACTACGACAGAGCAGTTACACATACTGAGCCTTATAAGGCCGAACAACTAGTTTACTTACTATACTGAGAGAGTTGAGTCAGTATCAACAGGTAAGCATATCTTTAGATTGTCTTTGACTCCCATTTACTTTCAGCTATTATATTATCAGTTCAGTTTCGGCTTTCAGTTATTATGTTGCCTTACATAATCGGTACATTATTTCTTACTGATGTCCCTTTTTCCGATGACGCTGCATTTCATGCCTGCGGGTCCTCATTAACAGTTGAACAAACCCTCCCAGCAGACAGAATCAAACATCATCTTGGTTGGTAAGCTCCACTTCCTCGGAGTTACCAGGTCTAGATCTTGGAGTCCATTTTTATATATACAGATTTGATGGGTAGGTTGAGGCCTTATCCCGACCATTGTAGAATTTAGTTATCTCTAGAGGCTTGTAGACGAGTCTTGTATATTTTTTATAGCAGTAGATGTTCATGGCGGCTTTGTCGGCCTGCACAATTATATATATATATACATATATATATATATATATATATATACATATATA